>OMNV01009746.1:53453-79090 GCA_900303265.1 Brotula barbata | reverse complement strand
GATAAACAAGGGATTTCTGTCTGCTGTGTACATGTGCAGGCCTGTTTCCCTAAGATGTCTGAGAGAGAGAGAGAGAGAGAGAGAGAGAGACAGAGAGAGAGAGGGAGACAGATGGACAGAGAGGGGGAGAGAGAAAGAGAGATAGGGAGACAGAGAGGAGGAGAGAGAGAGAGAGAGAGAGAGAGAGAGAGAGAGACAGAGAGAGAGAGACTCTCTGGCTGTACTTATTGATGTTTACTTCTCATATTTTCTCCCTGGTAAAAAACAAAAAGGAAATCAGATGGTGCCATTTTCCCAAGAACCATTGGATTTAAAGGTTTCAATGCAGCCCTGTAACCTTTGACCTTCACTCCGACATAACTCCATCATGGTGTAAGGTGTAAGTTTGACTGGTCTTTCCGCTTGCTTTTGCAAGATCATTTCTGAATTTGAGAAAAGCCACTTTTTGATTTTGAGAAGAAGGTAAAAAAAGTATGCGATGTCACCAGTTAGTGACATCAAAGACACGAATCCGAGGCCATGTTACACTAAACTTGCTCTTAAACGTGGGGAACGTAGTCTGCTGGCTACATTAGCTAAATGAAACCCTCCAATACTCTACAGTACCGACTCAGGCGTGTCGCCTGATTAAAAGCACTTTCTGTCTGAGCTTTGACCAGCAGTGAAAGCAGGATAACGGCTCCAACTACAACACGAAGCACAGAGTGAACAGACGAGTCACACAAACACGCAGACGGAGACAAATTCACCGCGCGGAGGGAACACAGCGACGCCTCGCTCGGTGTTTTATCCGCTGCTTTTATTTCAACTGCCGGTGGAAAATTCGGCCTGAAGAGCACAGCAGCAGAAACCCATCCATTACACACACACACACACACACACACATTCAGAGCATAGATGAGAATCTAGCATCCAGACTCCTGAGAGCGTCTGTGATTCCTCTGTTCGACATGGTGTTTCTGTCTCATTTGTGCTGCTTGCTCAAGGGTTTCTGTTTAATTAGTTGAACCGCCACATTGTCCACAATGACACATCTGTCACACGATGAACAGATGTTCTTCAAGTCAACATTTTCGATAATTCAGTGAAAGAGGCGCTTGCCCTTAAAAATCAAACTGACAGGAATTCTGTGGAATGGGATCACATGTACACATTCCTCCTTTTTATTAGTGGTTGAGTTTGTGCAGACTTACACCAATTAATCTATAAGACAAAAGTTGCACATATTTTTGTACGCTGCTTTTTTATGCACTAATTTATCTTTTGAAGCACAAAAAAGATAAAGTAACAAAAGCGAATCCACCTCACAGAATCCTGCCTCACGCTGGTTCATGTTTAATGAAAGCAAGACAGTGATTTGCATAACGCTCATCTTTTTATCTAGTCATTACAATGTCTGGTTTGAACAATGGCTGCATAAATCACTGGGTGCTGGCAAGCTTGCTGATACGGCTGCAATAAAAAGATATTATTTTAAAACGTCACACAGGCCAAATATTTTTACTAGGCCTGTTAAACTATTAAACATTTAAAATCCATTAATCACAAGATTTTTGTACTTAGTCGTGATTAATTGCAAAATTAATTGCAGTTCTACCCAACAAACAGTTTTTTCAAGGGCAATGTGTTCAAAGACATGAATGGACAAATCAGCTTTAATCATTTGTATCAATTTAGCAGCGATGGTGTTCTGCACACCTCTGATTAAACACAACTAATTTTTAAATCGCGATTAATCGTTATTGATTTAATCACAATTAAGCGTGACAGAGTTAATTTGACAGCTCTCGGCTTGAGAGGCTGCGATATTGGATTGCGTTTGGATTTTACGGTTCTGCTAAATATGCTGCAAACCCAGCTTCCATTTCTGCTGGTATCTAATAAAGGAAACATTTTCTCTGCCAACCCCCCCCATGGGAAAAATCCTCAAAACCCAGGACTCAACAACAGAAAAAAACATTTCAAAACTATTTCTGCTGCATCTGTTTGGACTGCAGTAAAAGACAGAGCATAACGTCCCAAACATCAAGCATCCTCAGCTCCTCAACACCCCCAAGATGAAGTAAACCTGCTGTAGTTATGGATTTTCTTTTACGCCGTCTGACCACTGAAGTAGAAGCAACTCCACATGAAAGACCGGGGAAGAATCCCAAGACCGGCTCTGCACTTAAAGAGGCCGAAGAAAAGAAACAACATCAACAACAAGACTTCATTAAGTTACCTCTGTACGTGTATCAGCCCTTAAGAGGTTAATGAAAAAAAATGCCTAAAAACATTTAACTAGGTTTTATCATTTCTCTGTACGTACAAAAAAACAAACCAACACACGAGCTAAGACATACAGTGACCCATAATGAGCGCTCAGGACCTCAGACTGGGAGTTGGTGAGGGGCCTCGACTTGCCGATTCAGGGCCGGCACCTGAAGGAGTCTGCACTCGAAGCGTTTCACTTTCACTCATCCACACCGACAGCCAACGTACCCCCTGCAAGGCTCCACTTGCTTGTCGGGGGCTATGGTCTTACTCAGCGACCTTTGAGGAGCAGGCGATCAATCCAGCAACGTTCCGATCGCTCCGTCATCACCCCACGCCTCGCCGTCCTCACCAGCTGTTCCCGTGCAACCTGAAGAGTTTCAGCAGAGGAGAATGGTTGAAGCTCCCCAAATCCAACTGTGCCAAGTTGGTACATCAGCATATTTTAATTCATCTTTCAAGGATAAAAACCGTATAGAAATCTATCCTAGCTTAATAAATCCTCACAAGAAGAAGGTTCTGTGTGGAGTTAGCGTGTCCTCCCCGTGTCCTCGGGGTGTAAAGACATGGGCGATGGGTTAATTACTCGTGCTGATGCCCTTGATGAGTTGCTCTCCCGCCCACTGGTCGTCATAGTTATGATGGGTTAATGCAGACAACAGATGTGTGAAAATGCAACGGCTTCGTCTTCTTTCCCATCTGCTGCTGAAATCTTTAAAAAATGAAAGCTGGTAATTCAGCCTGGAGATTGTCCAGCGTGCATCGGAGAGGTTCCAGCTGACCGGTCGGCCCGAGTGGGTCTGGCTGGGAACCGTGTCAGGCGCCCTGGGCTGCTGTGCTTTGATTAGTTAATACTGGGCAACAGAGGCCAATCGATCAGCAGAATTGCTTGTTGCTGAAATCTGCTGGAGCGTGTGGTTGCTGCCACACTGGGTCCTCCAAATGTCACCAACTGCATCTAATGAAAGGAGAAGAGCACAGCTACGCCACGGTGAACTTTCCAGAACCAGCCCGACTTCTGCAGCACACAGCGGTACACGTAAACGGCTGTGGTGTGTTTTTACTCGGTTTGATTTAAGCCCCGTGAAACGCTTCAGGGGGGAGGTACGAACAGAAAGCAATGGCTGTTTATACACGCCGTCATTTTCCTGCCGTAATTCAAGAGCATCACCTGGCCTTTTGACAGTGTGGTTTCCATATGGATTTTCTCTCCTCTACCTCAAAACTTCGTGCTAGCATGCAGATTTTCTCTGCTTGACCTCTAAACTTTGCGATCGAATACAGATCTTTCTGCTCACACACACTTCTTCCACCTAAAGCTGTGTTTGCTCAGGGAACGTGCAGCGGTGCAACCCTGTCAGGAGTCCTCCACCAATAGGAACGCTGCAGTGTTTGTTTGGACCATGAAACTAACTGAAGTTGTTAAACTGTAGAAATTTAAACACTGCAGAAAACAACTTGTCCGTTGATGACTGTGATTTGGGCGATCCATTCTCTAAAGAAGTTCAGATGAATGAGATCAGTGGAAACAATCAATTCATTTCAAGTGAGCGGTGAAAATCCGTACGAGCAGACAGAACCGTATGCAAGCACGAGCGGCACGTGTGTGGACATCATGCTCTCGAATAAAGGCAGCGAAATGATTCCATACACGCTGTAAGTCCCTGTCCAGAGCCCCACTCTCACATACTGTAGTTCTATACAGTCCGTCTTTCAGACCAGCCGAACAGCAGGCAGCTAACGTCTCTGCAGTTGGCCTCTCTTTGCTGTTATGGCATCAATTCCACATTCTCACTCTCACCAATGTCTCGTTCCAGTAGCTCACTTCTCATCAGATTGTCCTGGTTCATAACATCCGACCACTCAGTCAATCCGAGCAACGTCCGAGCCAGCATTTAGTCCACTTTTCATCAGGTTCTTACATACTTTTAGATTCTGTTTTCATTTACGCACGACAAGTCTACCAGGAAATACACATACTTTAGATCATATCTTCCACCTTGGCAGGCTGCCATGAACCTGCTAACCCCTCTTCTCATCTCTCTGGTACGAATTAACCTACAGACGAGGTGACGATGGAGGAAGTGGGTCAGACCACCCAGCTGAGGGCGGGGGAGCTCATCATCATCGTGGTGGTGCTCATCATGTGGGCAGGTGAGGACTGAAATCCGTTTAACTCGTTTTTCACATTATTCTTTTTGTTAATGTGCTCGAGTTGATGAGATCTGCGCTCCGTCTGCGTTCCAGGTGTGATCGCTCTGTTCTGCCGTCAGTACGACATCATCAAAGACAACGAGCCCAACAACAACAAGGACAAAGCCAAAAACTCCTCAGAGTGCAGCACTCCTGAACACCCGACAGGGGGGCTGTTGCGCAGTAAGGTATAACCCAACCTCCTCCTCCTCCCCGGGTGCCTCCCCCCCCAGCAGCGCCGGGCAGGTGAATGGTGCCGGCCACTTCTAGATTTTTTTATTTTATTTTTTTCCACTGACACTTTGTACGTACTCATGGGGGCACATTTACTAAATGCACTGCAAATCTCCACCAAGAATGATGATGTATTTTATATACACATATATTTCACTCATTTGTGCCCAAAAGTGTAAATTTGCCCCAGAGTGTCATCTGAAACAACCAACAACCAACAAGAACACAAACGGCAGCCACACTAAGCTGGATGAAGTGAAAAAACACAGTTTCAGTGTCAAGTTGATTTCTGTCCACACCAGCGTTTTTAGACACCTTTACCATCCACACCACATTTATGACAAAAAAAACTACTTAACTCCAATGAAGCAATGAAAGTAGACACAAAGAGGAAATCTGTACAAATGTGCCACGTTTGTTTAGGTGAGATGAAAACAATCATTCATCAGTGTTTTCAAATCTCTCCGCTTCCATCGTACATACGACATGAAGAGTGTTTTAAACGTATCCACATGTCTTTGTCTTTCTAGTGTGGATGGAGGGACAAAACAGAAAAAAAAAAGATGTGTTTTCAGCGTCGTCTGGCTTGATGTGGATGTTGTATCAGATCAGGATTTATAATATCTGCATCCGCCCACACAGCATCATACCATTTTCATTTGCTATGTTCAGACAAGAGCGATAAATCCAAGCAGTACGAGCGCTCACATCAATAAAACATTCTGAGGCTTCCTCACGCTCTCTGAACAACGCCAGCCAGCGTTTCCTTCCACTTACCTCTCTCTCTCTCTCTCCCCCTCCCTTTCTCTCTCTCCCCCACTCCTTCCACAGTTCCCCAAGAACAACAACAACAACAATAGGATGCCATCCGTCAACATCATTGAGGTGTGACTGCCAGGACGTCTTCTCTTGATCCAAACGCCTTTGTGCTCTCACAAACAAGCCGGCCCATTTTAAGCCCATCTGCTTGTCAGGATGCGGCTGGGACTCTGGGGCCCCTCGGCGGCGCCTTCACTCCTTTGGCAGCGGGCCTGGCACTGAAACAAAACCGCAGGACTCCAGGGATCGGCCGGAACCCGGGCCGCTGTGGCTCTGAGAGCAGAGTTGTCGGTGGCGAGGGTTCAGCGGCTCCGTCGTGCTCAATAACTCTGGTGCCATGGGGCAGCAGAGATTAGGGCCAAATGGCTTCGGCAATGGAGAGACAACAGATAAACCAACCCCAGGGAGCAAAGCCGATAAAGCCACAGACCCATTCTTCCTCTCCCTCTGTCTGTCTCTATCACCTCCTCAGTGTGTTATCAGTGAACACAAACCTGCTCCTGTCCCATTTGTGGGCTGATGTGGCGCTGAGGCACCGAGCACTGAGATCCATCTGCTTTGTCTCCTGTTCTGTCGCGTGATCTCTCTTTCTAAACCTTTCACACCTGGTTTTCTTCAACCAGGTGTGAAACCAGCTTCTCCAATCATCATCATCATCATCATCATCGTCCTAATTTGCCACCAAAGTGGTTGATTGGCGTTTTTCTCACACGTCCCCGTGGGAGCTGTTTTCATGGTGCGAGCTGGAGTTCCCTCCTCAGGGAATCCAGACTCTGCCTGTCTCATTTAGGAGCCAGAAAAAAGGAATCATTCACACCTGCGAGAATAAACAAAGCTCATTATTTCATTCTTATTTCTCATATTGATTTTGAAAGGTAGCTCTGGTCTACACACATATCCAGCTGTAACAGACTGTAACAGGTCAGGGTTGAAGTTACTGTACATTCATTTTTACACCTCATGAATTTATTACAGATTTTTCAAACGTTACATTCCATACCCAAGACGAGCCCTTTATTATTTCCCTGTGTCTTTCTCCTTGCGCGCGATGAAATTTCGAGGACAACCTGGAACTGCCATAATCGAGAACCTTCATCTAATTAATGGACTAGACTCATGTCTACGGGGAAGCGGACTTGCCTCTGTAGAGGGACTCAAGAGACCCCTGATGTCAGCAATAATAGCCCTCTGTGAAGGACTCAACTTGGAGAGTTGGAGAGAGGAAAGTAATTTACACTACTTGCTCTTCCTCCAAATCCTCTCAGCATGCAACATTCAGGCATGCGATGCAGAGTGAAAAAAGAGGAGGAGGAGGAGGGCGTCGGGTGGAATCTCTCTCCTAAACTTTCAGAGAAATGTCTCTTAGCGTTGTTGTGGAGAAAGTTTCCAGTGTGCAAAGTTTTTTCGGGCCCAAACCCTCCGAGTTCCTCATGACGTCTTCGTCACCCAGACAGAAGGGCTTCTATCGAGACTTTTTCTCAATTCCACCTCAGCGTTTTACGCTTAAAACTCCACGTCATAGAGGCACGATGGAAGTGAAGGGATCGACTTTTACCACGTGATGCTGTGCACTTGTGACTTTTAAATGAGTATGGGCATGCTTAGCTGATTTAAAATGGTACGTTGTGTATTTGAGGGCTGATTCAAACTCAGTAGTACTGCCTTAAAAAGAATTATACTGTATGTGTTGTGTTTTATTTATTGACACCCAGCTTTGAAGCCTTGTATCTCACTTTTTTGTCATATTCTTTCCCTCCCACCTAATATTTAAAGGTGTGTGCAGAATTACAGGATGAGTTGAGGATGGCCTCTGCTAGGTGTCTAAAGATGCATCGATTTTATTTTTAGGTGGTGATGCATTGATCTGAAAATATAATCGGTTATTTTGGACGAAAAAAAAACCTAAAAAATAATTCCTCCTTAAACATACATATTTGAGATTCTTTTTACTTCTTTGTACTCCACTAACGTGTAACTAAGAGCCCACATTTGTCAACACAGTGAAGTTGTGAGGTCAACATAATGGAATTTAACCGAATTGTTGTGGAAATTAAAGAGTTTGTGTGCATCAAATTGTTGCTAAATAATCGCTTTCAGGCACCGTGACTCTCCACAGATGTGGAAGAGATTCTTCTGAAGCTCCTCAGAATGCACTTGGGCCTGATTTTAACGTGTAAATATATCTTATATTGAATTCTTGTCTGGTGGTATCCGTTTCGATGAAATGCGACAACACAAATGTGGAACGTGTGCTGGTGATTTGTTTCTGTAGCACGATAAGTCCTGTTATTTATGAGAAGGTTTCCCATTGCGCTTCTCTATTTTTTGGTATTTCATTACATAATCACCATGCTGTTCGAGTGCTCTGAAAAAAGCCTTTTTGATGATGATGAAGAGCACTGGGATATTCTCAGTAATGCTCCAAATGTTATAAAACATGTCTGAACTGTTAAGCCGTTGGAAAGTGGACTCCACTGTATGTTTGTTTGCACGCAGACTGAGGCGGAGGGCTGAGCTTTAAGTGACGGGGAAGACAGTGGCAGTAAAGGGGGTGAAGAGAGTGATGAAGGTTACGCTTGAGAGGAGTGGGTAGAATGATGACTCATACCATGACAGGCTTTTAGCACTCCCTCTCTCCCTCGTTACTCTGCGCTTCAGTTCTTCTGACCAGGGGGGCGTTCAATAGGGATTCAAATTAAATTTGAAAAGTTACACATTGAACATTTAAAGCGACGGGCATTCCATTTGACCAAATTTCATGATTTGCCTCCGAAGAAAGATTGTTGTTCTTTTTTGGAGATATGTGCTGTTCACCTAACACACGAAAAGTTATGCACCTCACAATAAAATTTATAATGACGGTAACCTTGTAAAATGCCTTGTAAGATCAAATGTCTTTGGGTAATCTTTTTTCTGTACAGCACTCTACATGTACTGTATCTCTCTACATCATTAGACAAACAGTAGACCAGCTGCAAACTGATGTGAGAAAGCACCAAGGATCACAACAGCACAGTAAAGCAGGAAACAATACAGACATGTAGCATTTTCCATTTTCCTACAGATCCAAAAATGTCCATTTTATGGACCTAGGGTCTAGTACATAAATGATAAATATCTCCAGAGTGACCTCATTCATATATATGTAAATTTACCTATCATGATCAAAATTACAAAAATTGAGAAGAAATCCCTGTGAGGCACAGTGAAGAAATATTTTCAATCATCATCCAGTTTATTGTTTAGTGTCCCACCCTTCCAGCAATGTCCAGACTGGTTGAGAGCTTTTTAGTAATCCAGCTGACAAACAGCCAAACGGACGCAGACAGAGGTAACAAACACAGATTTTTCTCATAGACACAAATGGGGAAAGGAGGAGGAGAGGTTGCAGGAGTTCCTCTGATTGATTAACACAGACATTTGGCTGTTTCAGGACAAACTTGGTAAAGTCTCCAAACAGCGTTCTGCTGCATTAACCAGAGTAATCAGCTGCTCTCTGAAAACTTTAGCAGCTGAAGGTTGAATCCATTTTTCCCTAAGAACACTGCACCGGTAACTGGGTCTACAATCGATAAGCATCTAACGAGTAATGATGATTGTCCCCCTGGATGATTCATTTGAACAGAAGCCTCGTCCCAAGTCAGTAATGTATCTCAATGGCAATCCCTATGGACATTTTATTTACTTGCTCAAATGAGTCAAAGTCTCCCCTGCAACATAAGCTATTGCAGATTTACCTTCAAAGATTTGTTCACTCTGCAGCAAGTGTTAGTTGTTGTCAATGCAAATATGACATTCTTCTGACCGATTTAAATGTGTTAACGTCCATATTTGTGGACAGGTTCTCACTAAATTTTACTGTCCTGCATCACGGCATTTTAATCTAAATTCTACTGAAATGCTCAAAATCCTGAAAATGCCAAGTATATCAGGATGGGTTCACAGGGAAATCTGTATAAAACGATACCCAACATCTCTGGGATAAGGACAGTTTTAGCGGAAATTAAAGTTGTCATACAGATAAGGGTGCGGTGATGGATTTACGATCATTTTAAACCATTAAATTATACTGTTCATTTGAAATAATTGTTTAATTTGAAAATGTTTTAGGTCATGATTTCACTCTCTCTATTTTCTGCATGATCCTCTATGAATGGGTACTACTGTGTAGATCCCCTTTAAATGTATCCACACCCTGAACTGTTTGTATCCAAGTGTGCTCCAATACCCACTAATTTACCAGTGTTTAAGGGGTTAAAGATGAGCCTGTATGTAACAAATGAGGGGTTTGGTTGTGTTTGGCGTCATGGTGTCGTTGCAGCCAGACACAGCTGCTCCTGTTACTTCCTCGGACTACGGACTGATTGTTTGGATGGGAGCTACAGGTTTTCAGTCCAATATAATAACGGTTGCTGGAGGGGGCTCAGTTTGACATGTCAACCATAAATCTTTTGATAACACACAACACAAATGGTGACGACTGTAAAAACTCAACATTCCACTCTTTTATAACACACGGAGGCCAGAGAGGCCCGCGACTCGCTCTCATGCTACCGTACGTATGACACAATGCTTGAAAATATATTTGGTGGCAGTGATGGATTTTGCAGTAAATCAAGCTGGCAATATAAAGACTTTGGATTTTTCCAAATATACAATTTACAGTCTGTGTTTTGTATTAGATTAGAAAAATGCCTGGAAATTGCAACTTCACATTTGGATCAAACAGAGACTCCCGTCTGTTTCTTTATGGGTTCCCGACTTATTGGAATGAGATCATCAAAGGAGCATGGTTTAGAGAAGATGAAACGCTTTACTAGTGCTGTCATGTTAGTATCCATTGTATGAAGTGTACAGCAGTCATTGCTTAATGAGGGCTAGCATGGTTTAACTATTATGCACAAGGTTACACGACTTCAATGATGAAGAATATGGTGTATGCTTACTTGTGTATGCTTAAATAAATAAAAATATCTAATGTTTTTCACAACATCTGTGGTTGTTCTTCACTCACTCAGGTTTGAGCAAAAATACATGAAAATGTGTTTTGACAAAAACACAACTGTTGCAATGCCAAATTTAAAAAAGTATTCAGAGAAAAGTCATAACTCAACAGAGCCAGAAGTAAATAGATGGAATTTTATCTAACTTTAAAGACTTGATTCAGCAGCTTTAGGCGATCATTTCTCCTTATAGATATCTTTATTTTGCACTCCAACGTGAGATTTTTTTTTACATTTTGCCAACAACGATGATGCAGTGGCATCCAAAACATACATTAAGTACAAATCCAGCTCCGAATTTTTCATTTCAGGAACTGAATCTTATAGAATGTAAAATGAGGCCCTTTGGTGAATAACACATTTGAATCTCACACCACACTTCAACTGTCAGATTTGGCTCCATCAAAATAGAGTGCATGCCTGAAATAGGCCATCATATCCCTGAGGTTACTGGGGAACTATGGAGACATAAATCCTCATGAAAGATTCAACCGACAACATGACACGACGTCGCAGGCAGCCACATTTAATGTGGAGTCAGCAACTTGTGTAAGGAAACACAACGGCTCAGGAATCGATGATGTTTAGAGCTGAAGCAGGGAAACGACTCTGAGGGTACAGAGCTCCTCTTTATGCTTGTCGACGTAGCAGACAGCGGGCACAAAGACCTGCGTGTGTTCGGCTGAGCAGACGAGATGAACTCAACTCAAATACACAAAGTAAAAATAGTACAATTTCCAAAGACACCAAATGTAGACGGGTGCATTCTGGGTAAATCTGTATATAAAGATTGTCAACACGAATCCGGAATAAACAGAACTCTGTGGGTAAGTTTTTCAAATTATGCTTTTTCTCATCTAATCAATTGTTAACAGGTTACTGATGTAAAACAGGTACATTAAATGTATCCAATGTCCCTTAAATCACATTGAACTGTTTGATCTGAAGTTTACGCGATTGTTTATTCATTTGAGTGTTTAAGGGGTTAAACTTGTCATATATCCTGTGCCACAACCACCTATTGACCCTGAACAGACTGACTTGATCCCCAACATGACTCTGAGTCCCTCTAAAGCAGCACTGTGAAGTGGAGGGAATGGTGGAGAATATTTGATCAGCTCCCTCCTCCTCCTCCCCCCTTCTTGCCTGAAATATAAAGATCGCTTTTCCAAAGACATTAATTTGTAAAAGGGATGATTAAGAATTTAGCTGGAAACAAACATATAAGGCGGTAACGTAACACAGTGAGAAATAGCAAGGAATCGCTGTTCCTCTCCACATAAATCACATCAGAAAGTGATAAAAAAAATTCTGTGTCTCTCACATAAGGCCATACCATAAATGAATTAATTAATTAATTATTCTTTTTCCCTTTCTCCATTTCAACGAGTGGAATGCAACAAGTTTCCATATTTTCACATGTCCATCTTATTTTGTCCATCGTCCCATGTATGCTGCTCTACATTAGGTTTTTCCTATATAGCCTCGATGAAATGTTGTTCCTCTTCCAGAGGGCACTTTGCACAACAGGAAAGACTGCTGGTAAGGAGAGCCAGATTGTATATTTATATCACTTTGGATGATGTTGGACCTGAATTGAATCTTGCAACTCTATCTGCTGTTGTTTTCTGGACCATCTACTGAAACAAACGTGAGGCCACTTTAGTACCGAGGGTCAAAAAGGCGGACGAGGGAATCATCAGACGAGCTCCATTTAACTGGATCAAGACAAAAACACAAACCTTGGTACGCTTCAGTTTATTCTACAAAAGCAAAACCTAAACGTTAACCATACTGGTTAACCCCAAAAAAAACAAAGAAATCATGTGAAGATAGAATTTAGCATCTTCACATTTTTTAACCATGTTTAAATTTGTCTCAGAATCACTCTGAGGCGAGTCTGGCCAATTTTACATTTAAAAAAATATATATTCAGGTGCTGCCTCGGTGCAACATAACTATCTATGAGGCAAATTAGGACATGGGGCTCCGCTCGAAAGTCGGTGGTATCGCGGCAAAGCGCATAAAAGAGCCACATCGGGCCTGCCAGTCGTGAAGCGATATCCATGGAGTCGTGTTCCCAAAGCGCCTCTGGTAGTTGCTGTATGGAATCACAGATTGACTTTTATTGTTTCAAACTGACTTCCGTCGACTCCACAGACCCAATGTGACGGACGTACCTTCGAGTGAGGTCGGAGGGATGCTGCCATTGTCTGCGCATGCTGCTATACTCATGATGAGCCACCTCAGCCATCAGGTTCATCATCTCGGACATTGCTCCTCCAAAAGCACAAACAGGCCATTTGTTATTGTACAGGCAATAAGTCACCTGGAATAAGTTTTATTTTCATGGATCTGATAGCTTTCAAGTAAAAAAGAAAAGTATGCAGGAATATGAGCAAATATTTAAACCGCCTCTGGCATAAAAATTACATTACTGAAGTCCTTCTCACAGACCACCTGCAATACCTCCACGAACCACCAGTTGAAAACCCCTGATTTACAGGACTACAAGCCAATGAATCCTGTACAAGCATGGAGTAATCATAATGCAAGTCTGTTGTCCAACCGAGCTTTACATCAATTTAAATGCAACATATGCTGCCTTTATTATTTGAATATAGGATGGTGGGGTGGCCGTTGTCTTGTAATTAAACTCATGAAATGAAAGTAAAGCCTCCGTTCATACCCTGAGGTCCTGCTGAGTTCTCATTGATGTGGCTCATGACTGAATCTACATACAGCTGTTTCTCGAGCTCCCACTCCCACATGTTTTCAAAGCGCAAAGGCCTGCAAACACAAACATCTCTGTTCATACACACACTTAAAACATGGAGACACCACACACTTCCATCAGCACTTCATTTGGCCCTGTTCAACCTGTGTCAACTCTGCACCCTGGCCAAAAGCGCCACATATAAGCTGCTGTGATCAAACTGCTCCATCTAGTGGTACCAGGAGGCTCTACATACCTTTGCCTCCTGGCCTTCCTGGCCTTCCTGGCCTCCCTACTTCGCTTCACTCCTTTGCCTGCTGCCTTGCTGCTTTTTGAGGCCTGGTGGTTTGGACAGGATTTCACCTGGAAAAAGTACAGAGTGAATTCAACATGTACACTGTATGACAAGACTACGTGTCCACACGTGGTGACAGGACCACTAATCCACTTAAACAATCGCTGTAATTTCTCTCCCTCTTTCTCCCTACCTACTTTCCTACAACCTTTGCAAACAATAAATGACACTTTTTTTCAACTGCATTGTCATCATCATTATGGACCAGTGGGGATTATTAGTCTACATCAAGAAAATAGATAAGCCTTTAAGTGCAGTCAGGCAATCTGAAACTGCTCACCAGTATTAGAGTGAATGATGCTAAATTGCCCCGCCTGTCTACGGTTCTCTGTCTGTCTGTCTGTCTGACTATGTACGTAAGGTAGACAGATGTAAGCGTTTATACTAAACCTATTTGGTTGTGTGAGGATGTAATAAAGGTATCATTATAAATTTAGAAAAAGGCAGACTCGTGGGACCTCAAACTGAGTCATCTTACCTGGACTTTTATTGAAGTGCTTTTAGAAACGCCCTGAGCTTGTTCCTCTGAGATCAAAGCCGATCCACTCAAGGTGCTGGACCTGTTCACTGCAGCGAAGGTGCGAGGGGCAGGCTCAGAGGAGGTTATGGATTGGGGTTCACTCCCGAGCAAAGTGCTTCCAATCCTGAGCACGGGGCTGGTGGTAACCTGTGGGCCCTCAGCATTTATGGACTGAGGGGCTCCTGTTCCTGTTCTCAGTTCCTTTTTGAGCTTATTGCTCCATTTGACTAAATCAAACCTACAATTTATAGACTGATTTGTCACATCTTTCAAGCTGCTGTTACAAGTGACCACTCTGGAATACACAGAGAGTGGTTTCAAGTGCTGAGGACGCAATTGGACATTTTGAGCTTCGCGATTTAACACGCTCCTCATGCACTGGTCGACGTCTGCCATCTCTAAAAAACAAACAAACAAGTAATTCACAAGTAAGGTTCAAGCTTACATGATTAATGTCTCTATTCACAAATAACACAAAAACTCTCCAAAATGAGCATCTTAAAGAAAAGTAAAGTATCATACAAACAATTTCAACAATAACTGGACTGATTTTGCTTTACTTTTTTTTGTTAAGACTTTTCTGCAGGACCACACTGAACACTGTCTTCACTTAAAAACACAATGAACTGAAACCAAGAAGATAAACGGTGTCAAAAAGGCACAGACATCGTCTGCTAACATTACTGTCAAAGTAATTTATGCTGCCAAAAAGTGATAACGAGGGAGAAAAAAATGGAATCATTAATACAATACATTTAAAAGATCGATAACATCACATTTAACAAGCTGGAACCTGCAAAGATTTGCTACTTATACCGGATTTAAGATGTAAATTAGTGAATGAATGAGCAGAGCAGTCATAGATAAGGCTTCTGTTAGCAGACGTGTCATGTCATTGGCTCATCATTTTCACGATACTTAGAGTACAGTTGTATGGAAGACTTATATTTCAATATTAAACCTGAACATTTTGGATTGCAAACTTGATTTGACTAATCACAGAGCTTCGGCATCAATTACACTATCATTTTCCTCCCAGACTGCAGCTACGATCCTGAAATTTCATACATAATCACACACATAAACTAACTTCTTACTTTTATATTTAAAAGAAGTGAACAAGTTCATGTAAACAAAACGTGATTTTGCATGTGTGCAGTGTTTCATGGTGGAAGAGTCTAGGTTCGAACCTTCCCCAGCACTGCCCTCCATTTATAAATCCATTAGTAACACTTAATATTAATGCTGAATTTGATTTATTGTAGCCCTTTGCCGTATGCACAGTGTACAAATGACTTGTGCCGATTAAATTAAAAAGCAATACATCATACCTCATTTTACTACAATTACACTGATCTAAAGTATTAAACTGATTTTATGTGAGTGCTCATTACAAAGTTGACTTGTTTATGACAAACTACTTAAGTGTTGTGTAGGAATGAAGACTGTTCAATGTTCAATTCATTGGCTTCACATTTGAAAAAAAATTACCAAACTGACTTGTATTGGTTATTTTCTTCGGGAAATTTTGAATGATTTTAGGTATAAAACATATTTTACCGGTAGAAATGTGACCAACCCATGCAGCAATATCTCCACAGACAGAGAAGACATTTTATCTTTCAAAGATATTGATAAAGCACTATCATATCCAACAAACTAACTGTATTTTTGTCCCAAACAAACTACTTATAAATCGAAAAAAAAGCATGTGATTGGCCATACAAGACAGATAACATTAAAAATGTATAACTTAAGTTCACATTATTCAAACAATAACTTTAATCCTTCGAGCATAGGCAATTCTTTCTTTCTGGATGTTTTGGGTCCACCAAAATATAAAAGACATCTTTGGAAACTTTCGGCTTTGAACTAGAAATAGAAAATAAATCTTTATGAAGATAGATTGGTGGCTTAAGAGATTAATTAATTGATTAACTCTTACACAGTGTGTGAAAACGTTTTTTCTACTCAATCTGCTGTTAAACGGTGCTAATTTGCTAAGGCCACTTTATATTAGCGTGGTTTAGCTAATTATACCTTAAAAGGCGGTTTTCCAGCTTTCAAACGGGGGCTAACGAGCGCCGTGACCACTACACAGCGTCCAAACATAAAATAAATTAATTGCTTTAACACCAGCGTATTTTGTAGAGTATTTACGTTGAAAAATGAATCCTATCATCGTCCAGCATCACTAAAGAGAAACAGATTCCACAAACCTCTTAGGCGGGAACGGGCATAGGTGGGGAAACGTAGCGGCGTGCACGTGAAGAATAAGTAGGACGGGAGCGCGCACGTCGAGATCGTGCGTTCACGTGTTACAGTGGACATTTCGACAGTCATATATATATGTATATTTTTTTTCCACATTTATTGCGTACATTTAGTATTGTTTTAAATCGAATCATAATAATTTAAATATGTATGAAACAGCAAATTTAAAATTATTCACACATTATATTCCATGTTATATGAAAAAAAAAATTAAGTATTGCTCAAGTTATTGCTTGAACTAAATTGAATATTTTCCGTATGGTAACAATGCTAGGAATACATTTCTATTGCATTAAACATAATTTGGAGATCCAAACTGCTGATATTTTAAAGGTCCCCCTATAATAACCACACTATTGATTGAGAAAATTAAGTCAGCTAACTTCACCAGTAGTAGGCTGTTTGAAAGAGGGAAGTAATTGAAATGATCAATCTTGCCGGCACAGTAAAGGTCGACTCATACACCCAACATTGAAATAAGTTTAAAATGATAGAGTCAGTGGCAACCAAAGCATGACTCGCTGGATCCCTTAATCCCATGGGCATCACTTCATCAAAAAAGGACCAGAGATGGATTATCAACCAGTTCAACCAGGCACAGAGCAAAGGGCCCGAAAGTGCAAGGGGCCCCTACACAGAACCTCCTGTATGATGAGAATGTCAGTAACTTGACATTTATTGCCTTCCCATTTGTGCCCCCTGGCTGTACACACACACATATATATCATCATGTATTGTTTAAGTTCAAATTTACTTAATTTTCATTATTAATCTCGTTGAGCAACATCTAACAGTGGTGTCTCTATGAATAAATAAACAAAAAAAAAAACAGTCTGGAGAGATCCACGTTCACATTAAAAGCAGAAAATTATGATTTCGTAATAAAAACATACACATGTGGACACACTTCATTTTATTGACATTTATGTAAATTAATTAAATTAATCTCAAAACGTTAACAAAATGTCAAAAAAAAAAATAACACTGGGAATGATCCCTGGAAAAAAAGTAAACTAGCAAAATCATTGCAACATTATAATTTAACATACAGTGGTATATACGCCTAAATATAAGCCTGGTGGGTATGGACATTAAATTCCCTTACATGATGTATGTGCTTTTAAAGGTAGATGAGTGTGGAGTGCAAAAATAGATTTTTGCATTAGAAAAAATATGATTGTCGTTTTGTTTCTCGTGCGCACACACACACACACACACACACACACACACACACCTCTTTAAAGCCTTTGCTGCCCAATAAAAGGCTGAAGCTCATATAGGTAGTCATTTTATTGTTCTCCACACCCCTAAGACTACAGCTGGTGGTTTGTAGCCTTCACACATGAATTTTCCCTCTCATCCTGTTACAGTTGTTGTCTAAGTAAATAAAATATGTGAGCACCCTTGTTGACCTTAACCTCACGTAACAAACTCTTCCAAACGCAACATCTCCTCACTTTGTGCATATAAACACACACACACACGCGTTCTTAAATGCAGTATACACAAGCACATACTACATACATATTACATACAGTGAATGGCTAAACACACAAAGAGTTATACACTGACTGTAACAAACAAAAAGACTGCATGTTTTTTTTCCATACAAAAGGATAAATTGGTTTGTATTGCTTTGGCCTGTTTACGCTACTCTGGTCTTGTGGTTGCTATAGCATCCAGAGTCACAGGATTGCACCATTGAGAGAACTTGGCAGCCAGAAGAAGGTAGAAACCCTACTGATGTCACCAGTGTCTGCTCTGACACGTGTCCAGGTTTCACCCACCATTTTTTGACATCTTTCCCTGTTTTCCCCTTTTAGGAGAAGGCTTCACGTTAGATCCCAGAAGTGTCCTTTTGTTCCGGGAACTCCACGTCCACTTGGTCCCACTTGCCTGGGGTCAGGCACTCTTCACTGTTCAAGTCCTGAGGGTTTACCCCAATGTCCAGGACCTGGGGGTTAGTGCGAGACTCAGCGAGTCTGGAGGAACAGAAAAGGGAGACTTTTATTAGTAACCAGTGTGTAATGATTAAAAAAAAAACCTTTATGATCACTATTCAACATTCAATCAATTTCAAATTGACGACAAATGATATGACATGATGCATAAGAAATGATTACAACTTCCTAGACAGTGTCAAGCTGAAGACTGTTGACAGCTGTTCTCTGGATCAGAGGTTTTCTAATGGTCGTCAGCACATCCTTGTGGTCAATGGAGGTATTGTAGGTGGTCTGAGACGTCTTCAGAAATAAAATTTTAATGCTAGGAGCATTGTTTTCCTTTGCATTCTTTCTAAGTTTCTTGTTTGAGTATAATTAAGTGTATTTTACCCTTTCTATCTACATGCCTCTGCCAGAAAACAACATGAGTCTATTCCTGTCCGACAAGCCGAGACAAATTGTGTGCGACTCACCACTCCCAGAAATCCCACTACTAGGTAACACAGAAAAGCTCAATTCATCCCGTCACCACCCAACCCATCAGCGTCGTATGTAGAAAGACTATTCAAGAATAAAGCAGAGCCACAAAGGGCAAAATTAGACTGTAACTCCACGTCTCAGTTTGAGCCGGACCACACATACTGTGGGGTCAACACAAGACCTGACCAAACACAAAATCATCGGTTTAACACACTTGTTGACAGAGTTTTGGCTCACCGTGACTTCACTCATTCAGTGACGAGGCAGTAAGTGAAAGTGCAAAGCTGATGAGTATGAGGCAGAGAAACACAAAACATTCACGATGAGGACATGGACAGAGACGAGTGGAGGACTACGGCAACTTCTGACACGGCAATGTGGGGTTCTGCCTTTTACTTTCTATCACAATTCAAGCGTTCTAATCCTTGTGAATGGTAAATGGCACCAAACAAAAAAAGGAGATGTGAAACTACTGGTGTCATAATAACTTTGGGCCACATGATGAATACTAAGACAGATGGGCAGGCTCGAATGGGAGGGGGACTACGGGGGAGATGAGGTGGAGGTCACTAGTTCCAGGGGATGACATCGTTACCTGAGTAGGATTCAAAGCTATCCAGACTGCGGCTGGGGGTGCAAAGGAAACATAAATCAGGCAGTACTCTGGAGGTACACATTCTGGCGATGCTCTAGTTTGCCATATCAAATGTGAAACTTGAATCGCCAAGCCAGTACTTTTCCAAGATTACAACATCTTTAGAATGCAGATCAAACTAATTTTTCCGCAAACTCTGTAACACAGAAGTTGTCACTGGTTCATGTTGCCTTTTTCCCGCCACTATAAAAACAAGCAGCATTTTTACTGCGATAACGGCATTAACAGACCCCTGCCACCAGATGGCAGTGCAGTCTTTATAACTCAGATTCAGTCCACGACCTCAGGAAATAGTGTTACTACTACTTTAATGCAGGAAAACTGAAAAGATAAACATGTTTACATCTTATTGCATGATGGTAAAATATGTTTGTTTTTATGCTGCCCAAATCTGTGCCTTTTAAGCGATTTCCAGCAACTTGGCAGGGATACGAACCTCTGGGTCACTTGCACTGTTTACACAGCAAATTCTTTGCTAAAATTGAGAACATCTGTCAATATTTTGCCTCTTGCTCAGAAGGAAGCACAAACATTAACTGTGAAAATCCCTACCAGACATAAGCTGTTATAAAAAAAAACACAACTCTTCCTCAAGCTTAACTCAGGACCACGCCGACCTCTTTATCACCAACAGCAGCTACTTCATACTTATGAGCAGCCTTTCCTGATAGGATTTATCATTTGAATGTGGCCCTTGGGCCCCTAAATTCAATCACATCAATCTGCATGTGGATACACTGCTGCTTGGGCTGAGAGCCTCCTGGTTAATCAGAGAATGGGTGATTAAGGGTATAAGGGTCTAATTACAATGTGTGCAGACAAATAATCATCAGAGCTAAAATGTCCTCTTAGTGATGATTACGCAGACCGTGCTGCAAAGTCCTCTTCTATGAGAGAGAGGAGAGGAGAAAGAGAGAGAGGGGGAAAGTAAAGAGGCCACTGTCAAATTATCAGAGGAAATGAGGAGCAGAGTAGCTGAACATGAAGACTAATAAAGGATTTTAAGAGTCATTATCGAGGCTTAAAACAAATCAGCGGCACACAGCCTGACAGACCACCAAAGCATGTCTGATTGTGGCTGAAGGGGACTTAATACAATCTGATCGGTTTGTGGATGGCACAGAGTTTGAGGAAAACCCAATCAGAGTATGAACCTTCCTGTCAAATATGATGGGACCTGATCTTCTATTTAGTGCTTCCACTTCAAAAAGGAGAGAAAATCACTGCAGTGGGTTTGGGATCTAAATACCACTGAAACGTGTCCTTCAATTTCTGTAATCACAGGCTTCCTGACATGTTCCTGTGAGAGAGCTCGTGTGCCAGCGCCTGTAAACTGAGACGGTCTGCTGGCAGCGGGAGAGCGTCGCGGTGGGCTGAGCAAAGAGGAGGAGAGGAAAGGCCGTGTTTATGATGAGAGAGGAGCCCAAACCACAGGTAGCTATTTCCAGAACACCGTCCGTGTGGTTATCCGGCACAGCCTAAGAACTGAGAAATCCAAATCTAAACTAGTTCTCACCTTGAAAAAGCCTCATCCAGACCATCCTCCAGCTCCTGCCAGACAAAACACACCAGGATTAGCTCACAGAAACACAGTTCGTCTGAGGAGAGGACAGAAGTAAACAGCGTTTATGTGGGGCCGTACTGTATTTGACTAAACTCGCGGACAGCAGCCAGGCTATCAAACCTGCACTTTAAAAGAGTAAAATACAGGGTTTATGCTGGGTCACACCTTTCTCTACCCTTTTGCAGTGCTCTTTAGATATTAATGAACACTAGGCAGCTCCACGCCTTCTCCAGCTATGTGTGGAACATCAGATAAGGCCGCTTCTGTTCAATGTACCATTGTCTAAATCATTACAGCGGCAGTACAAAAACAGAATCCACTCCTTTGACTCCCCGAGGTATAATATCACCGAGCGCTGGATATTAAATATAGTTTCCATCATACCCATAACGCTGGCACGCTTCCCTTCGCGTCTTATCGAGCCCAGACGGCTGCTGACGACGGAACTTTTCAGACTCTTGTCTTACCCATACTGTGTTGTTGTTCTCCGTTGCGTGGTTCTGCACCGTACAGGGATCTGATTCCGTCTGCTTCGTTTCTGAGTGGACCAGTGCCATATTGGCCCCCTCTGCCAAATCCAGTAGTTCTCCTGTCGCAACCTCTGCAGAACACAACACACATACAGTTATGGAAAACGTGTACATGTGTTTCTATCCGAGTCCATGTCCTCGATACTTATATAAACTCTGCTTCCCATATCACATTATACATTTTTAGTCACGCAAAGAAACTTGAGATTTTACACAATTCATATGTAAATTCACAAACGTTGTGATTAAGGCCATAAATTGATTTTGTTTTTTCCCAAACGTCGTGTATGTACTTAAATGTGACAGACGTCTATACAGTAAATCAGTGAATCAGTGAACAGTGAATCACTTTCCTCGGGCTCGTGAAAGTCATTGTGGGAGTTTGCCACTTATGTTTATGTATAAGGCTTGATAGCATTTTTGCCTTATTCACATTACGGAGACAAAAAAAGCAGAGCGACTGTACATTTATGAAGTCAATATGGAGCAAATGACTAATTTATGAATAATTAATGTGTTCAATACACTTCTTTGCTGTCATTATCATAGTTTCATGCGATAATAAACCAAAGTGTGCGTGCACGACTCCAACTGATTTCATTACAATCCACTTTGCCTTAATACACCTCTAATGTCACATCGATCTCATCGACGTGGCCATCTGTGGATTGTCACTCGGTGATAAGTGAGCGTGTAGTAACCCCTTGACTTGCACACCTAACCGTGGCGACGTCAATGATCTTTTATGTGACTGACTTCTAATGGCCTCGCTGGATGATTAATGTATGTCAATAATGGGTGTCATCCCTAATTTCTGTCTGGGCTGATAAGGGATCTGGGGAAGAACCATCAAAACTCAATGACTTCACTAATGACAGTAGACGAGCTGGAGCCGAGTTGTGCTGGATTTTTTACCGTTACTGTGCTAAAAAGAGTTTTACAATAGCACATAGCTCTTCAAGAGAAAAGACTCCTGAACGTTTGTGCACTTCCCTTGAAGACGTTCTCTTCTTAAACACTGCATTGGCTCTGTGAAGAAGGCTTCTATTCTGGTTCCTGCCATTCGATTGTTGTCCCGGTGAGAGGAGAGGGTAATTTTACCGTAAAGTCTCAAAGTGAACAGTTTGGGGTCTTTGATGAGGTGATGAGGTGAAGCGAGGCTCTGAGAACCTATGAACACCTTCCCTCCTACACACTGGGAGGAAAATCACGTGCAAATGATCAAATTATCCCCTGTGACAATCAGGGAAGCCCCGGCAGCCGTGGCATTCATGTTTAGAAGTTTAAAACAGGCAGAGACGAGCACAGCCAACTGTAACAGGTGGACGCTGGGGGAAGAGACGAAGGTATCACGTCTCACAAATAAAGCTGACTCACCTCCACCGGCCCCACTGATCCTGAGTCTTCCCGACTCATTGGCATTTATTTTAACAGCCAAAATAAAGGGTCCATAAATGTAACTGTCTCTCTTGTAGCACCAAAGCTTTGCTGTCCCTTATCACCTCTTCAGGGCTGTAATAAAAACCTCCTTCAAGAGAAGAACACGAAACCTATTTCCAAAAGGCACTCAGAGGCTTCTGCTATACACTCACATCATTTTCCTTCACCTGCTGAGTGGTCAGTGGGATAACGTAGTCCGAATGTGCACCGGACCCACTTGTTCATGATTTATTTGTTGATTTGTCACTGGGCCTATACCTCAAAACCTATGTTGGCCCTAAATTACTGCACATCCGCAACAGTCCCAAATAAACTGTCAGAGAAGATTTAGGGAGGTGCTGGGCAGAGAGAAAACACAAAGCAAAGCTGATGATTCGGAGGTTTTTGAGCCTCCTGCAGCCTCGACCCCAAAATAATCTGATGTTAAATATTAATACTCACCATAGCCGTTAGGAGTGGTGGATGAAGTGCCTTAAAATTATACTTCAAGAAAAGTACAGACGTAGCATTTAAAAAGGACGTAAAAATGATAGAAAGTCTGCTAAAACGTTAGTTAAGTACTGTAATTAAGTATTATTACTTTGTTACATTACACCACTGGACGTAAGTGTGTCTTTTGCTTCCTCGCTCAGAGACACAAATTTACACAAACGAAAACGGTTTGTGCCACAGGAAATAAAATGCTGTGATTCGGGTTTTATTTCAGGCTGTGGACGACACATTGAGCTGATAAGGTCTCGTCTGTATGAAATGCCATCAACAAACAAACAAAAATCAACGGACAGAATCCGATGGAGCAGAAAAGGGTCTCTTACAAGAGTTTTATACAAAGAGGGTTGAAACTGTCTTCCCACAATGTCAAAGAATATGATGTTAGCATCTCCAGTCTTCCATGAACAGCTCTCCATTATCAGAAAATGTGGTGGTGTGCAAAGATTTGTTTTAAATGGATTATGGCAAAGGTTCCTACCGCTTCCAAATTAAAGATCATCATCATCACCATCAACTTGATGTGTCAAACACACTGACATTTGCTTGATGAAGGTTTGATCGTTAAGACCACTAAGAAAATCTTCCGTCAGCTGATGGAGCGCTCCTCGTGGCCGACCGGTGTTCCAGCTGCAGCCCCTGAGGCTACGACCGCTATGACACAGAGGGTGAGGAGGAGAAGGAACGATGTGATGAAGGTCGACACACTCACCTCCTCCCTTTAGGCTCCCCAGGCTGGCTGAGCTCTCTGACTGGGAGTTGCTGGCTCCTTCTCCATCTGAACCCGACTTCACTCGCTTCTCTTTCTCTGTGTGGGCAATAACAGAAAACAGGGAAAGAGCAGTCAGCAAATAGGAGCTACAAATCAGGAGCACCAGGGTTAGAGGAGAGTATTAGAATGTCTGTCCCTTCATCAAATGAACTGTGAAAGAAAGGACCTAACATGTATCAGATGGTTTCTTAGTTCAGTGAGATGTTTGACATACAGACTGATCTGTATCAGAAAGAAAAGATGAATTCTTAACAGTTCTCAAAATATGACTCAACTTTCTTCCTAAATTTTTAACTCGCTTTATCAATTCTTGTATCGTCCAAACAAATGAGCTAAATGTTAGAATGAAATAATATGCCGTCTAGGCTTTCCTATGGAAGCAGTCAGAACGATCAAACTTACAAATCCACCTCCACCGTACCCGGAATCTACAGCAGAGCATCATGAAGTGTGAGAAGCCCCAAATAAACAAGACATTGACCCTTGTTTACATTTAATAATGTGGCTAAAGATCCAATGCTCATCTCTACCTTTTCCCCCAAAAGGAGTAGCTCACAGCCTTTTCATAAATCGAGGAGAAAATGTTTTTTAAAAGCCTTCATTTAGAGCCATCCAGTGTCCCAGGAGCCCAGGTATCTTAGCGATAGCTTCTCTTATTCTCCCTTTGCACTCGTTTTCCCCTCGTGACCTACCGGCGTATACTTCTAAATATGGACACAAAAGGCAAGCTACAGTTTTCACGTTTAATACTGTAAAAGGGTTTAAACACAGATGGGCCATGCATTATAGTGACATGTAGCTGTGGAATGTGTAGTGTGAGTGAAGTGAAGCATTTATACGAAACAGGAAACAAATCAAGCATACATTCAAATATTCTTCCTCTCCCCAATGCAGTTCTTGAATGACAATGAACCCGAAATAAAAAGAGACATCTCTGCAAATTATGCAGGTTAGGAATCACGTCTCTCCAAGCAAAGGAAAATGAGAGGAGACAAAGAGTGGGGAGGGAGCAGTACAGCGAGCGAGAGATAACGGGGAGGGGGAGGAGAGAGAGGAGCGGAATGTGAAGCCAGAGGGGAAGGTTAGAGAGTGATGAGGGTCCAGAGGAGACGGCATGGACAGATCTGATAGTTTCAATTCAAATCAGAATAATAGCAGAAGAACGCCTGAGACGAGAGGTGCTTCGTGTTTAAATGATGTCAAAATAAAACTTTAATAAGAATAACAATCATAAAACATCATCGTAGATTTGCACCATGAGAAGATTATTTATATATACTGTATATGTATTTGTTTTTGTTTTTTTACAGACTGGGTGCGAGTGTGTCTCTATTCTGACTGAATAAATATGCTTGTCTTCGCACTTCCCAGTGAGACACAATTGATGGAGCGGACGC
>OMNV01009746.1:29293-43687 GCA_900303265.1 Brotula barbata | reverse complement strand
ACCCCGCCTCTTCAACGACGGTTTCGTAAGCAATGACAAAATAGCTTGGAAACTCCCACAATGGCAGTTTAAATGTGCAATGCATGAAACAGGGCTATTTTTAGAACGTGCATATGCCCAGAGTGCTGCTTTGTACGGGTAATAAGCCATTTCCATACTGGTCATATTTGATTCGCATAGCCCACCCCCTCACACCTCCCCCCAGCCCTCCCGTGGTCGCTCTCTGCTGCAGTGGTGCTGATTAGAACAAACTTCAAAGCCTCGTTGGTCGTGCTGGAGCTCAGGATGGACAATGCACGTTGCTTGCCCGAGTGATGCTGCCTGTAAATAAGCAAAGAGGGTGGAAGCACTGGAGCACGAAGAGGCTGAGAGGGAGCAGCACTGGCAGGGTTATGGAGAGAGCCTCGGCTGCTGCCAACATCAACGGGCTGCAGGGGAGTGAAGGTTTGATTACCTTGTGATCTTCAAAGAATGGTGGTGGATAATGAACCAATGGTGCCTATTCTGTCTTGTTCTGCCTGCAAGTCCTGGCAGGGCTGGGTGTCTGCACCCTGATCCACCAGGAAACCACACAACCCACCTACAAACACACCATTTACACAACCGCACTATGGACCGATGCTCGCTTGAGATTATTTTAGTTATACTCAGTGTTGCAAAGTAAAAACACTTTACTACAGCATTTAAGTATGTTTTATGACACTTTGCATTTTGTTGCAAATTACCACTTTTATCTGAAGGAAAATCTATGCTTTTAAAACGGTTTGTTACTCATTACAAAATGAATTCTAAAATAAGAGCTGTTTCCAATATGTAGACTGGGAGACGTAAAAAAAAATTGTTTGATTTTTATTCAAAGTGTGATGGTAAAATTCACAACTGTACTATTAGTTGATTTTTTGTCGTTTGATCAGTTTGAGTTCTTCAGCAGTGTTCTGTTTAAACCCCCCAAAGTTCAACCTTATCTTGCACATCAGCAGGTACTTATGTTTATTCTAAGGTTGTTGTGGCTGTGATGTCGCAGTGCACCTATAACTCTTGATGCATTAACCAGTAGGAAGCCTTTCTCTGACCCATGGTCTACGAGGATGGCAGACTAATAACCCAGCATGCGGTCCTGTGTGCATGGTGACCTGTAATCAGACAAGTCCACCCTGCCAGCAAGATGAAAACCTACAGCTTTGATGCTGTGTACTTTTGCTTC
This sequence comes from Brotula barbata, assembly GCA_900303265.1. NCBI lineage: Eukaryota > Metazoa > Chordata > Actinopteri > Ophidiiformes > Ophidiidae > Brotula > Brotula barbata. The sequence goes on along the minus strand of OMNV01009746.1, from coordinate 42,483 downwards.
GGGCACGTCTCAACTCACCCCAGGTATAGCCAGAAGAAGAAGAAGAAAGGAAAAAGAAAACATGCAGCTCCTTCTTCCTGGAGCACTTCACCTCATCTAAACTGCAGTAGAACTCAACTCACAGAGTGTTGAAAGTCTTTGTATCTCATCATCAAGTGAGAGGAAGCAGTGTTTGGTGATGCAGGATCAAATGTTCCCCAAAAAGAATATTCTGAAAGATCGTTGAAAGTAAAAAAAGTCTCTGCACTAAAGTCCTGTCTGAGCATATTTAAGATACTACAGACGATGGCTGAATGCATTGAAATGAAGTAAATAGCACTGCGATATTTCAGAAAAAAGCGAAAAAACCTAAAAGAATTACGCAACATTCCATCCACATTGTTTCACCTGGATTTTCTCTGATACAGAATTTGGAGATTAAGGGAGTTGTAGACTACAAGCACCACAGACAATGGCCATTGTTTGAGTCCTGTCAGGGTACTGGCTCTGCAGAGGTCTGTGGCCCTGAAGGCAAGTTTCCACAGTCAATGGTGTCACATTTCTGTTGCAGAGAGCCGACTGTCAGGCCAGGCCAGGGTCATCCAACTCATTCGGTGATTACACAACACTCAGCAGCAGTGCAGTGAAACGCATTGGAAAGGATTTCCACACTCTTTAACGTGGGATAATTAATCTATGCATGAGCCAAGACTTTTCATAAAGTTTTAATGAAGACATTTATGATGCAACAAGATATCCAGAGACGCAAGAGAATTCTAATCAAAGAGCAGCACGAGAAGCATGAGAAGGCTGATGTGGTGGCGGCGGCGAGTATTCGGTCAAAGCCAACATAGAGGAAATGAAGCTGGGGATTTAGACGAGAGGGTCAGTGAGGATCGTTATCACTATCCCTGTCAACAAACAGTGACAGTAATGAGGAGAGAAGTTCCGCACATCCTGGAAGGGAGACAGAAAGAAGCAACACAGAGAGGGTTGATGGGAAAGCAGATAAAAGAAATCGAATGTAGGGGAAAATATGAAAAAAAAAGTCAAAATTCACATCTGAAAATCAGGCACGTGCATGGATCACTCAACCAATGTAATGCATGATGGAGGACATGTGACACTTTGATCGCCGTGGAAACAGCAGGAGCTGTCTGCAATGGGAGCGCACACAAAATAATGCAGTTAATGGTCTGGAGCTGGAACGGAGAGACCTGCAGGGGTAGAGACAATAAGAGCACCAATCACCGTAGTGCCACACTGACAGCTCAGTCACTTCTACGGTTTTCGGCTGCTGTGTAAAAATCCAGAGCCTCTCTTTGCATGGCACCCGATGGAAACGCTTTCTTCAAAACAACATTATTTTACAGAGCGAGGACACGCCAAAAATGCGCTCTCATCCGAAAACCACTTTAAACAGTTGCTGATCCAATGACATGTCACTGAGTCAGACCTCCAGTTATCTTACAGTTTAATTAACTAATGCACTGTCAGTACACCAAACAGGAAGTCAGTCCTCTTGTGGCATCTGTAACACCTTCTCATCGTCTCACTCGGACGTCAGGGCACAGTCACACACATCCTGTCAGAAAATGTGTGACTGTAGCCACCGTGTTGTTGGTATCCTCTCTTAGGGAAGTTAGTTATTGAAGTAAGTCGGTTGTGAATGATTACACTCCCATTCCGTGTGGTGACCCACTTCGACTAACAAACAAACATGTGAAACAACTCGCAGGTCAAACTACAAATCCACAGCACAGAAGGTCAGCGCTGCCTTTGTCTTTTGTTTCGACCTGGAAGAACCTTCGGTGCACGGGGAGATCTCTGCGTGGTGTCATGTACGCTTCAGTGATTGGATGAAATTAGAGGCTTCAGGGCTGACTGGTTACACTCCTGCCCTCCCGCACATAGTCTCCAATCAAGATAGAGAACAAATTCATGCTGTCAAGAGTCGTCAGAGTAAAACTCGGAGCAAAATATGCCACCACAGGGTCTGAATCCTTGCTTTGGTTGAAGATGTGCCATCACTGGATATTGAAAGTAGCTGGGAACTGTAGCTGCTAGGACTCCACAATTAACTGAATCCAAAATCACAATTCTACCACATACGTTGCCAAATCGCAACAATCCCGCCAGTGGTAATTACACTAATCCTGGAGACGGCCCGTACAGGCTTGGGAGGAAGTCAGTCACTCCAAGATGCAGCCTGTTGAGCCTGAAGAGATCATGAATGTCTCATGAATAGGTAACCACAAGAAAAACATGCAGTGTGAGCTGAACCCTTCCTTGTTTTCTGTTAGTCATCAGCTGACATTTTCATCTCACATGAGACGGCACAAGTAACAACTGTCCTCATTCTCATTAGTTTACTCAACAATTTGGTAAGCCATACATCAGAGTTCAAGACAAATGTATAGATTGAAAAAGATCTTAATACATCGTTTGCTTCGTGGTGTCAAAAAGCCACCTGAGAACAAAGAGAGGGCAAAAAAAAAAAATCACATTTGAAATTGATTTAAGAAAACCACGCAGGCCTTCTGGCTGCCTTTTGCAGCTCTCAGAGGCCCATCGTTACAATGGACAGAGGTAACACGACCTGCTGCACGCAGGCAGGGAAGCTTTGTGTTGTGTGTGTGTGTGTGTGTGTTTGTGTGTTTGTGTGTGTGTGTGTCAGTTACAGGCAAATGCCAGAGCTCAAAACAAACAGGTAATGGAAGGAATGACCTCGTGTCAAACACAAAGACTAAATATATAGTGAGATAAATCACAAACTACTTTTGAAGACAACAATGTGTCGAAAAGATCAATAGTAGACATTTACTGCGATACAAACAGCTCTACTTCAGCCAATCACCAAAATAACTTTTGCTTGTGTAGCTGTCAGAGGGGTGGAGAGGATGTCCGGGCTGATATACGATCTGTGCTGACTTATTGATCTCACAAAACTACTCAGTGAGACATATGGCCAATTTCAGCATTATTAAATCCCAATCAGGACACATCGAGGCTAATTTAGGATCTGCCAACTCGGACGAGACAAGATGCCCATGTGACACAGAGACGAGGCACAAAAAAGGCAAGCCACAACCTATGCCACGAGTTCTGAATAGGAAAGAAAGAAAAAAAGAAAGAAGGGTACTCTATTGATCGGACAGCACCGCGGACCATCTCCTGATCTTCCTCCTAGTGCCATGGTCAGGAGTGATTAACCTAATGTACTTGTTTTGGTGGGGGAAGGAAACCGGAACACCCACAGGAAACCCACGCTGACACGGGGGAGAACATGGAAACTACACACAGAAAGGAGGGGAGGTCCACCCCGGGATTCAAACCCACAAACTTCTTGCTGCGAGGCCACAGTCCTAACCCCCACGCCGCCACGCCACCAAAGACATATATTTGTGTTGTAGTCCATCATCGTGTGGGTGTGTGTGTCATGCAGCCGTGTTTTGCATCTCATTTTATACAGTGCAGACCATCCTGCTGCTCTCAGAGCTGCTGATTACAGTACAACAGCCTCTATACAAGCAGAGCAGCAATGATGGGCAGAGCTGAGACAGAGCATTGTTAAGGAGAGAAAGGACCCAGTCAAATGCTGTGATGTCAGCATTTGGTGCTGTCTGGTACAAACACTGACAATGGCTCATCCAGTACTATTGTTATCCACGTCGACTTCAGCTGCAGTGGAAAGAATACAGGGAATGTTTTCCATATTATCGACAGGGCAACGTGGTTCTGAGCGATATAAACACACAGCATGTAAACAGATACTAATGAGGGCCAGTTTGGAACATTTTTGAGACATTTGACATTCACTTAGCCTATCTCAGTAGTCCACAGAATGTGTGGATCACTTCAGTTACATACAAATATGCTCTGCACTGGCCCAGGTACGCTTTGACGGTTTACTCTGAAACCATGACGTGGGTGAGTGAATGGTGCAGAGATTCATAAGGAAAAAGCTGTAATGCCTTCACCTTTTATTGTGGCACGCATTACTTCTGCACAACGGAGAATCAGGTCGGTTCAAAGGCCTACAAACCCGGTAAGTGAACGCCAATTATCTGTAACGTGCATGTAAACATAGTGAATTATGCTCTTATCAACAACATCATGTTTGCCGTCTCTCACCCTGACCTTGAACATCAAAAAAGATCTTTAGTATCTCCAACAAGATAATGATGTTCTTACATATCCATGTTGGATACAGAGACACAGAGGAAGAATGGGATAAGAGTCTATGACTAAACGATTCCAGTTGGGGGAGGATTTGCAGAGGATAAGAGTGTTACACCAACACGGCCAGACACGTGTCTTTCAGTATAAGACGTAAAGTGAGGAGATGAGTGCTGATGCTGGTCAGGGATTACAACCGATGATCTGCTGAGACCAGGGTGTACTCACAACAACAATTGGGGAAATGAATCAGACAATCCTTTGACAACCACAGCCAAAAAACACAGAAAAAAACAACAGAGATGGAAATATGCATCAATTTTCAGAAAATAAATCATTCATACTAATAATAATAGTGAGAAAAATGAGGAAGGATAAAGGCAGTAGAGTGCTGTCCACGTTTTGTTTTGGTTGCGTGTTTAAAAACCACTTTGATGGTTTGATGTACAGACATGGTGGGGGCGTGAACATCCTCTGCTGTGTGAGGCTTTGCTTTCTATGGGCGGTCAGGAGCCATCTCTCTATTTTTATGTGCCTGTTACAGTCAGTATTTATGACAATGTGGGCGTGAGTGCGATTTGCCAAAGAGAATAGGGGAGAGAGGAACCGCTTGTTACTCTGTCATGGCGGTCATGTTTCCGTTGGTTGGTTTGTTAGCTTTTTGTTTGTCTTTGCTCAAAACTTATAATGACTTTCATAAAAATGATGGAGATTAGATGCAGCACCACTCATCATTTCTTAACATACAGAGATTTGATGTTTGTGTTCATTTGTTAATCCAACAGTAATTCACCAATGCCAAAAATCAGGCAGGTTTCTCCCAGCCTTGGTATTTAAATAGATCAAGATAAGACAGGTGTCATCAAGGTGTCATAAGAGTTTACGAACCAACGAAACAGCAAAAGCACCTGAAGTTTTTTGAGGGACCAGCATCAAGTTGAGTGCTGCCAAAAAGAGCACGTCTTACCTGAATTACATGCTCACCAGTGCGGGGGAGGGGTTCACGCAGTACCTGACAGTCTACCTGCCAACAACCCAAATGATGGAACATCAACCTCTACAGCTTGACAAGCAAGATAAAGACAAGAAAGCCATTATGGCCCAGCTAGCAGCGAAAGCCATGACTATGTGGAGGAATTCCATCGGGTAATGATGAACAGCAGCCAGATTCATCTCCATTCAAATGACACAGCCTGTCTAAATAAACTTCACGGGGATTTGTAGACCTCAGACATTTTGTAAACTCTCTCAGGAGAGGTTTATTTAGTCGGTCAGGTCTCATACAGGCCAGGAGGCTTGAGCAACGTAAACACTCTTCAGCCATATGGTTCCCCATATGGCTGAAGATTACATTCATCATTTCTAGCCACAATACTCAACAGGTAAGCTGCAGAGAGGTTCCCGTCTCTCACTTCCCCACTGACCGCACTAACTGACAAGATCGGTAAAACTCTGCAACAACTAAGAAAAAGATGTTCACAGAAAAAAAAGATGTTCTGTTTATTTCTGTGATTAAAACATTTGTATACACTATATGTATGGTGTTTTACAATGCAGTATAGAGTATAGAATAAAGACTATGTATTTCGGGGTAATCGAGCGGTGAGAGGCAAATGGAAACAGAAACAGCTTTTACTCTGAAATAACAACACAGCAACATCCTGCACTGACAGAGACAGAGCCACGTGGGAGTAGATGCACTGGGATGCAGTGGGAGTAGTACATTGAATAACTCCCGCAAACAGACTAAATTTCTTCTTTTGGGCTTACAGTGACACAGCATGATACCGCTGTTCTGTCCTCACACACGTGACTCCATACACAGAAGCAGCCTGGAGATACAGAGGACCTAACAGGCCTATAAATCACTGAGGACTTAACAACTCCATAAAGGAATCCTACGGGGAGCAATCTCCCTTTGGAGGGCTTTCTGCTGGAGACGCAGCAGTGGTCTGGGCTACAGGGGGGACTGGCTAATGTTCACCAGAGATGATACAGAGTAATAACTGTCTGTTCTGTCTGAAAGGCCAGCATTAACACATGCTGCTCTGACATTAAAGGGTCCGGTGTTTTAACTAACTTTTAAGATTTTTTTGGTGGTTCATTATGCCACTGACTTTGATGTTGGAGCTTGAAGCATTCTGGAGACATTTGGCATTCCATAGCTGCTGTGAACTATTGTGAGAAGGCACTTGGGGGTTACCGCAACATGGCAATTAAAGTTAAAAAAATATGAATGAACAAATACAACTTTGCCCCATCCAGTGGCGCTTTCAACATCATTACCACACACCTCTTGGTGTTGGATACGATGAAGTGTCTTTGAATATATATACTCCTGTGAAATCCAGGAAAAGACGACCGTGACTTGACCACCAACGTGGGAGGGACCAGTGTCTGTTCTGTGGAGACAGGGATTTTCTGCCTCCTACACTCTTCCAGTGCGATGAAGGCAGGGCTTTCAACAAACAGAAGGCTGAAGTTACATAGCATTTTTCTGTCTGGAGACAGCGAGCCATGGATGTAATGAGAGGACAGTGACGTGAATGTCTTTGTTAGCACACAACGCCAAAGAGCAACTGAGCACTTTAAACCGTGCAGGAAATGACATCGTGACCCTCCTTCCTGCAAAGCTGCAAAAGCGGCAGCACATGCAAACATTGTGGTGCTTTACCAGAAACGCGTAATCTGTGATTATTAATGAGGCAGTCCGAAGTCAATATTATGATCTGACATCAAGAGTGCGAGAAAAGGAATGCAGAGCAGGAATGAACAGGATGATTTCACAGGGTGAAGCCCACACAAGGGACAGAGACAGACATGTGTTACTTTATCTGTCTGAACTATGAATGTTCCATTTGTTAAACCAATACTGAAAACAAGCTCCATGTCAGAAATGCAAAGAACAAAGTCCAGCCTACACCAAATGTATGCTCCTATACTGGGTTCACAGGACAAAACACACTGCACGTCAGTCTCTCTACAAAAACCAAAACAAGCCTGTAATCAAATGATGGGACGTAAAAAAGGAGAAGCTGAACAGCCATAGATACGGGCAAAAGAGGAAGCTGAAATGAATGATCGCTGTGGATCAGGACATCATCAGCAGCCCCATTGTCGTTATTTTGGCCAGCAAGCGAGAGTCACAGCAGCAACAGAGGGGGAGGACGAGACCTGGGCCAGAAATGAACCCCTTAAAAACTGGCTAATTAATGGGTTACTGAGCCCACTGACAGGCAAACAGTGCAGGTTATTTCAAGAACTTTGGATGTATGTAACAACTGATTAAAAATTGAGAATACCAGGTAGAAGGGGTACAAAAAGAACATTTCTAGATTCTAAAAAAAACCATCAAAAGGCCCTATAGTAACTCTTATAACTCGTTCAGTTATGGTATTTATCTTCTTTTTCACTGAATGTGCCCTGATATGTTCGGAGTCCGTGGGCTTTTCACAAGACTTTAAAATAAGACGGACCCACTGGTGGTTCCCTCAGACTCGAAGGGGTTAAATCTATCACATCATTCGGCGCTGGTCGTCAACTGATCGGTCGTTCGCCCTCTGTGAACCCTGCCTGGAGGGAGCAGATAGCGGACTGCACCCCCGGAGAGAGAGAGGACCAAAACAAAGCATCGATCACTCACTCCGACACGTGTGGAGTCTTGCTGCCAACTGCTCCATTGTCCATGAAACAGAAACAGGGGGGGACGAGGCATGGAGAGCAGCCCCCCTTTGTGAGAACAAATGACAATGATGACGGTGAAGATGATGATGATGATGATGATGATGATGATGATGATGATGACAGGCATCATCTGGAAATCCGGGACCATTCCGAGTTCCGCACTTAGATTAATCGATAAAACCGTCATTCCGTCTCACTCATTTTTTGGTTGACGACAGATATCGCCTAGCAACAGTGCGTTGCTAGGATCGTCCAGTCTAGCTAGGAAGACCTTCTTATTCTCACTCCCGATTCTTCCTACACAACAGAAAGCGTTCAAATCGTGCGGATCCGACCCCTTTGGTCCCCCCCCCCGACTGACGTCCGGACTCCGGAGCCTCCGTCTTCAATTTCACCCCGTGTTTGGCAGTGACGTGGCAGACAACAACAACACGAATCCGCCTGCCAACCAAACTTTGATTACCAGGAGCCATCATGGGGGTGGGGGGGAAACTCTCCCCATTTAGAAGAAATATCTCCGAACGTGTTTATACAAAGGTTGACGACCCAGTGAAGTGCGTTTTGAATGAGGAGAACCAGTTTGGCAGCTGCGGCAGACTTGGAAAAGCCACAACCGGAGTCAGTTTACGCTGTCAGTCGGAGAGTCAAGTTCAGCAGCGTCACAAAACACACTTCACACTTTAATTACCCCCCTTTTTTTAACGTCCACGCTCTGCTTTTAGGTAGTTACTAAGCCGGACTTGTTGGATTAACCGAGCGTTCTCCCCGCTGACAGCTCGTTTAAGCCCCGAACACCCAAACTAGCAGGCTAGTGTCCGGGACTTGGAAAGTAAAGGTAGTTAAGCTAGGTTGGTTTAGCTCGTTTAGCTCGTTTAGCCCAGTTAGCAGCAGCAGCAGCAGCAGCAGCAGCAGCAGCAGCAGCAGCAGCTAGCCGCTCCCGGTCAACACTTACTTTTATGTCTGCTCGAACCCCACGACTGTTTGGCGATGCTGGGGCTCCGGATAATCGCCCTCCCGGCGGATTTCAAAGCGTCCATATCTTAATCCAAAAGTGGGGCGCAAACCCCGGCGAGCGGCTGTCCGTGCGTGGGAACACTCAGGGCGGCTTCCTCGGAGCGGTAAACTTTTCTCCTCTCCCCACGGTCAGCTTTGAATCCACGGTGGATCATCACGATCGTCCCCCTGGGCGGCGTTCAGTATGTAAATGAAGCGGAACCCACCTCCCATAGGTGGGACCGGTTGTAGTTACATCACGGGCTGTCATACCTCCGCCATGGCCGATGTCTGTCCGTGCGTCGTTGTGATCAAATGCAAAATGTTATCGATTGATTTCATAGAAACTTGTTGGACAGAAATATAATCGACGTACACACAAAATCTCTGATTTCCTTCATGAGATTTCACAATACTGTTGAGAAATGAAAAAGTGTCAGCTGCGATTCTAAATCAAGTCTCATTTTAAAAACAAATACTAATGTAACACTTTTTAAGGGTCTGCTTCAACCCTTCATCCAAATTCCATATAACAACATCAGTAACAGTTAAATGTTGTAAATAACGGAATATAGTAGACATGGTAGAGTCAGGAGTTTGTTGGTCGTGGTCTACTCAGTAACCTGTTAAATGTCATCACTGATTGATAAGACATGATGGTCGACCTTGTTGTTGTCGTCTGCTTTTATCAGCTGGTTCACTTATTTTGCGCTACACTGAGTGAGGAGTGTTTGGCTCAGTGAACTCTAGGTGTCCTCGCTTTAGTTTTATCAGTCTCTGCTCTTACATCACCTCACTGTAAACAAACTCACTCCTTGGAATGGCTCTCCAAACATCTTGCAGTTCCGGTTTTAACAGGAAAACGATGAGCACAGAAAGAACAGTGCAACATGCCAATGCGTCCCTAAAGACACATTGGGAAACCACTATCTCCCAGCCACCACTGCAGTCTTCAGTCTGAACCTTATCAGTGACAATGCATCATCTTCATTCTTCAGAAAATGGATCCAAGTTAGAAAAATTACCGTGGGACAGACATTTTGGCTGTACAACAGAAGGCCTGAGAGAAAAGAAAGTTTGTTCTAGTAAATCTTATCATGACTTGTTTGGTTACAGAATGTGTTTTTGGAAAGAAAAATCCCTTTTTTTATTGCCATCATTTGGGCAAATGCAGAAAAACATCCATCGTCCATCCATCCTGTTGATTCATTTGAATGTTTGTCTGAGTTCCGATGTCTACAGAGGAGAAGATGCAGGCCTGGACAGTATTGCCACCTGGGACTGAGCAGGTCTGGAAGAGAGCTACCAGCAATTTCCCAATTACGGCCTCATCAGTCCAAACTTCTGGATTTACTGTAGATTCAACCGGCTGAGCAGCACTGTAGGTAATACTGTCAAACTAAAATTGTTAAAAAAAACTATAAACTGGGAAACCAAATGCTACATTCTGCCAGTAATGCCAAAGTGCATTGAAAAGTGCTGAAAATGGACTCATACAAATATATGCCGTACCTCGGCATCATTTAATGGAGGGAACGGTTGGGGCTTCAAATGCATTTGTTATGCTGCACAGGTTAATCAGGGCTTTTTGGAGAAAACCTGCCCGTGAGAATGCTGAGCAGAGGTCTTCTTTCATGCATTGAAATGCAGCGTCCTTGGCAGGATGACTCTTTATCTCCCTCCAATATTTCCCAACGCACTAGGTAAATTATTATCACTCTAATCTAAATACGTGACAGCCCATAATTTGTCCTATTTTATGGTTCCATCACTGGCTGATCTCAGACACAGAGGTCACAAAGGCCTAGAAAGTACCAACTGTGATTACATTTCTCAGATTGAAAGGTAAATCTACATGGTGTAGATGGAAATGTGCTTAAAAACTAAGTTGGAAGATCAAATACAAGCACACCTTTGCTGTCCAAAACTTTGTTGGTCACAGTCGTAATCATGAGAGGAGCTGTCATAAAGAAACTTTGAAGCTGTCCTGTCTGGTCTGAATATGGTTTTCTAATTATGAAAAGAGCAAATTTGCGGCTTTAGTCAGTTATTTGCAATCTTCCACCAGTCCATTACAGACAAACAATGCCTCCTAGTGGCAATTTTATGAAAATGCACCTGGTGAACGTTCAACATTTATAACCTGCCTATTTAATGCTGTTTGACTGGCTAAAATATGAAGGCATTTCTCTACAACACATATGGCAAAAAAGAACAAAGCAGAAAGAAATATAAACAGTATGCCATATAAATTAGGCTTAACAAAACAGGCTGGTAGTCCAAAGCTGACAAGCCGAATTAGTTTCTTTATCTGGAGCAATAATCCCCAAATATGACATCAGAACAAAGCTGAGAAACCCAAGTAGAACCATTTGCAAGAAAAAATGTTTATTCCTTGTAAACCTCACAGAGCGAGAGCGCAGCCAAAGGTCAGACCTGGGGAGAAACAGAGCTGTGACTGTGGGCATCAAAAACAAAAAACAAAACACTTTCTCTACTTTCCACATCAGTTGACCAGACAACTGACTATACTGTAATTTTCACAACAGGAGCCAAAGACAGAGCAATCTGAGCGAACACTTCTCCATGTACAGTAGGTGAAAACCAAACACACGCGCGCGCACACACACACACACACACACAGAATGACCATTTCAGATGATGGTGAAACCACATCAGACTCAAGCAATTTCTCCTTGGAGGAAATAACAGCTATACCAGAAACAGGAGTAAGAAAAACTGATTTAAACACGCATTTGCCCAACGTTTGCAAATACTGTAACATTCACAAAAAATGTCCAAATTCCTAGTCCCTTAATTTTTTTAATAAATCAGTCTACTGCAAACAGGCTACCAAATTCTCTGTCTGGGTAACTTCAATTAGGTGACATTTGCGTAACATTCTTGAAGAACATATCGGTAAAGAAATGAGCGCTCCATTCTTGGCACACAGACTGTGGTCATGGAATTAAAACAATCACTTAAAGTGTGATATTATGTTGAACATTTTCTCTCTCGTTTTGGCATTTCCAAAGCTTTCTTTCCTCTTTACATTGCACTGTGCACTGTTTATCTTTACAGTTTTCCCTTTCAAACATATGTTTTCTGCAGTGCAATTCTAAGCTGCAGAAAGACGGGGCAGCAGCAGTTAAACCAAGACAACCGGCCACAGAAAAGATGGACACCTGTGTTCAGTAGACCTTTGATGTCAACATACTGATAATATGCAAATAAAGCAGGATGAGGCAAAGACGTGAGAGGGACCAAGTCTTACATTTGGCGCTGTCCAATGTATCTGTCCATCAGGGCTGGTAAATCTCGGGAGGAGGGGGACAAGTCGTCCTCAAGTGCCGACAAGCGATCAACTTTCGCACCAGTGGGAAAACTGATTTGGAATCAAACTGAGCCAAATCAGCGTCTTAAGGTGACTTGGTCCCCCCCTCCATAGAGTCAAATCCTTCTCCATTCCAGCTTAGCCAGAAGATTCAGGAGGGCTGGGCTGGATCTCCTTATGGAACACACTAATTACATCCTGACTCAAGGCACTGTGATCATGACAACTGGTGAGGGAGACTATGCACAACGTTGAGAAGGCTTACCGTTATATACACAGACTTGTGTTGCTGAACTCTTTCTTCCACTCAATAACAAAACACACAGCTGCGGAGACCAAACCGCTGTTTTCACTTTCTCTCTACAACTTCAGTCTTTGTCACAAATTCAACAGCTGCATGTTAAGAGTGAAAGAAGAGACAAGAGAGCTGTACAATACTTTCTTTTGTAAAGTCACAAAACATCTGACAGCAGTTAATTTGGTGTCCAATTATGGGTTAAAAGCATTACGTCAGGGTGTGGGGTCTGTGCCGACTTTGCACTACATTCCTCTGGTGGTACAGATCCTACCTTGGGAAAATGGAGAGGAACAAAGAGTGGTCGCTGAATCTGTGTACATGTCAGATTGGATGAGAGGGAAAAGAAATGTCTGGTTTTCCAATTTTAGGTGGGAGACATCTTTTCATCTTTAAAATGAAAAACGAAGCAGTCATTCCCCAGGACCAAAGAGCAGGTAAGTGGTGAATAAAATGGTGGTGGGAGACGGAGGGCAAGAACACCCTTCAGATAAAGATACATGCCCGATTCTGTGAGGTTTCACTAGACACTTAAAGAGAGAGAAAAAAAACTGGGACTTCCTAGTCGACATGTGATGTCTGTTTTAAGTTTTTTTGTCTTTTGTTTTAACTACAACAAATACAGTCACACAATACAACATCCTTCTGACCTGGTGGCAGGAGAAAACAAAAACCCAAGAAAAACAACGTTCTCAGCTGCAGACATGCCGAGCAGTTCGGAGGGTG
>OMNV01009746.1:14057-29150 GCA_900303265.1 Brotula barbata | reverse complement strand
TGAACTTGGAGGAGTAGTGGGGGGCCACGGGGGTCATGCTGCTGGTGTCGGCCGTGTAGGAGATGCTGGGCATGACGGCCATGACTTCGGCTATCTTCTGCTTCAGATCTTTGATCTCCTGGTCCTTTTGCAGGATCTGACCTGCAGACAGAGAAACCATCATCAGCCATTCACGTTGGTCACACTGGGCCATTTCCTTCTGGAGGGTGACCTCTTAGTTTGTATTTTGGGCCTATTTTTAGATACAGTGTGACTAAAAGGTATTACTGCTGTGCACTTAGTGTGACATGAAAGTGTTTTTTGTCACTGTGAGAAAATCTGTGACCCTGGTGACCTTTTCACTCTCTTCCTTCTTTCCACCCCCTCTGCCAATTGCATGATTGTGCTTGACAGACTGTTCGGTTATTTATAAGCTTGAAACTTCTGTCAGACCATAACCGGTTGTAATTAGAGTCAACTGTCCACCAAACTTTAACAGCAGCTACTGAAGAAAATGGTAAGTGCTAAAAGAAGCTACCAAAATGACAACATCTTCTTCCCGACATGCTTGGACGATAACGCTCACAATCCAGATGTTTGTGGAGGGAATCACCTGCGAGCTGCACTTTGTCAGTGCAACTTTTAAGTTGTTACTGCAGGCGCACGCACCACTTCAGTAACGCATACCAATGCTTTATTTGAATCAGGCATCCGCGTACACTGACCTTGTGCGATCTCCAGCTGCCTCTTGGCATCTCCCAGTGCAGAGAAGAGGTCCAGTTTGATCCTGGTCTCTGCACTCAGACTGTTCTCCAGATGCTGGGTCTTATCCTGCATGGCTGACAGCGCAGACATCAGCACTTCTGTGTCTTTTTCATTCTCTTTATATTTATGAAGCTCCTGAGAGATGAGAGAGAAGTCAGGGTCAGGAAGTGTCTTATTTTATGTACGGGGGATTAGTTAGGTACTTTCCACGTGTACTGCTATAAATATGCACGTCGTAAAATATGCTCTATTTTGCATGGCATTCTGTCTCAATTCACAACCGTTTGTCTGTTTCTGACCTAAAGAACAAGGCGAGCAGCATTGAATGAGACATCAAAAGTTAAAAAAAAACATTTGGAGACATACAGAAATCATCTCGCTGCTCGCTAGTCTGTCATATCAGCGTGGCCTTATCGAGTCTCTTTGCATCAATTTTAAATCATGCTCGCGTACTTAAAAAAGAATGTTTATGAATATTTCCATTCATGTTAAGACTTACCTGAACTTTCAATTCCAGCTCTCTAATCTGGTCCTCCTTTAGCTTGATGTCCATGGTTAGTTTCTTACACTCTGTTTCTAATTCAGTGATGCGCCGCCTCAGCGTGTCTGTGCACTCTCCTCTGAGAAAAACAGGACAACCAGTGACAACTTTTGAATTGATTCCCATAACAATGAATAATTTTAGCAAATATGTAATACATCATGAAGAAATCAGTCCGTATTTAGTCTGGATTGTCCAGTTACCTGGAAGCTGCTGCAAGTGCTACTGCTCTGGCTGCTGTGGCTTCCTCTAATTTCTTGCGCTTTTTTTCATCTGCAAGCTGCTTCTCAGCAGTGACACGAGCGTCTTGTTCTGCTTTAAGCCTCTTCTCCAGCTGGCCCACTGCCTGTTTGTCTTTCTGCTTTGCCTGAACAGCATTATGGAGCCTGTGAACAAGTGTGCAAACCATGAAGCAGGAGAGTGGTAGAAACAAAGGAAACAAGGGCAGACGCAACTGAAGGGGGGTTATATAGATGTGTGTGTGTGTGTGTATATATATAGCTAACACTGACACCAAATAGCGCCACAGAAATCACTACTATAATCACAATATTCTCCTGAAAGGCCCCACCTCGTGATGGGCCTATATCTCCTGGTAGATGCTAAATGGCGGCATCACTCACTTATTCTGCAGCAGTTCGTTCTCCTGGCGCAGTTGGCCAAGTTCAGTGCGAATGGAGCGCTCAGCGCTGCCCAGAGAGCCAATCTGGCTGCGCAGGTCCTGCTCCACCTGACGGCTGGCCTGCAGATCTGCCTTCAACTTCTTAACATCCTGCTCCAATCTGTAAACAGCGGTGAAATAAAAAGACACCGTGAGAGTTACATTCACAATGCTATAAAGGACTAAACCTGGGTTACAACAGTTATGCCATAATCTGAGCTAAGACTTACATGATCCTGTAAAATGTAAACTGCAAAAAGCAAACTATCAACACTACAAAACATTCACGCAACAAGACACAAGAAAAGACCAAATACCGTACACTACGCCTAATTAGATGTTTTAAATGTCTGCTGGCATGAGTGCTACACTAAACCCTACATTTACACATAAAGACTGAACCCCAGAGAAGGACACGTACATAATCTGAACTGGAATAATCCACATCCCACTCATGTTGCCTAACACTTTAGACTACAATTTCACCTATCACACCGCCTTATTAACGTCACACAAGCAGTGGGGCTCTTAATGACCGTGTGCAGTACAGTGGTTTCGTCACTGACACAATCATCAATCAAGAGTGTGTAAGAAAACAGATTACTTACTAAAAGCTATAGTGGAAGTTTGCTGTGTGTGTATGTGTGTGTATCTCCTACCTAACCAGTGCTTCTGGCTTGCTCAGCTGGTTGTTGGGGATGCAGTTATCTGTGGGGTCCCTGTGGGAGCCCCCTGAAGACCCCTTCCCCACTGTCAACTTGTGCTTCTTCTCGTTCTTCCCCGAGGAAGAGGATGGTGGCGCAGAGGAGGGCACGCTGCCATTGGTGGCACTGTGGCCACGGGGGGAGGAGTTGAGCGCTGCGGCGTTGCTGCTAGCATTTTTGTAGTTTTTGGAGGAAGAAGAGGACGAGGAGGAGCAGGAGGAATTGTTGTCCTCTTTGAGCAACAGGTTCTCTGTGCTGCCCAGCTCTGTGGTCAGTCTCTTGTTGTTCATGTGGTTCTCCATATACTCCATTTCCTGGAGTTTAGAGTCCACTGATGAAGGCAGAATGCTGTTGCTGTTGTGCTGCTTTTTCGCCTCCCCGCCGCCCCTCCCCTCTTTCCCTTTTTCTCTATATTCTAGCTCCGGCAGCGGTGCCGACGTCTTTTTACTAGCTGGGGCGCCATTCTGTGACACTGGGGGCGTTTCCACCTCAGATATTCCTTTTGCTGCTGCTGCTGCATGAAAGACAGAGGGAAGTAAAAGAGATCAACTAGCGTCTCATGATGTCTCTTGTACCCGACGGACGTGTTTTCAAAGAATTTCTGGAAATGATACACTAACTGAATTTGTCACTGCTATAATGCGACACCTACCTGATAATTATCATGTCAGCCTTATTTACACCTTTCTTTATTCTTCCTTCAGATGATCAGGACAATTTATAAGCTGTGATGTGCTCGATTCAACAGATCACCATTTCTCTACTCAATCTCATTTCATTTCATTTCATTCAATGCTATTTAGCACTCTTTGAGCAATCGCTTTTTGGCCCTTTATTATTCTACATGTCAACACAAGTATAACAAGAGAAATGTATATGGGGTAAATTGCTATAGGCAACCCTATCTTGACGGCTCATTGCGACATTCAAAGAGAGCTGAGGACAGATTTACTTCAGTATTGTTCTTAAATACAACATACATCTCTGTTATGGTCAATCAAAGTTTTAAAGTTGTCTCTGTCTACACCATGTGACCTTCTATTTGACTTGCAACAGTGTAGAGATTAAAATCATGCTGGATAATAATAGTAAGTATAATACTTACTTAATAAATTGTATTTGTATAGCAACTTTTGTACATTGAATGTTGCTAAATGTGCTTTTGCAATTAAGAGAAAAAGTTAAAAAAAAAACACAAGTTCAAATAAAAGATGCCTAAAAAGACTCCTTATTAAACATGGGGGTGTGCTTTCAGCCTTACCTTCCTCTGCTTCTCTTTCCTGTCTCTGAAGCATTTGTTGCTCTGGGGGCAGTGCCTGCTGTAGCAGCTGCATGTAGAATTCGTTCTCCTTCTGCACCTCTTTCTGCTTCCGGAGGCGCATTTTATAGCTTACATAGCTCTTAAAGCCAAAGCCCAGAGTCACCACGGGGTAGCCAATGCTACATAGATGGGTGCAAGAGAGACACACCCTGTGTAAGTCTACAATCATACACCGAGTTAAGCTGGCAGAACACCTGTATTCTTTTGTTTTGCATCAGAATACACAGGTGTGCAATTTAAAGCAATATACTACATGCACTACAATAAAGTCGGAGGTGACGGTTTAGTGTGGAAATGGTCAAACGTAAACACCAAAAATATCTTTTTTTTAATTTAAAAAACAGCTTACCAGTGCGCAGCAAAAGGGCGACACAAGTCCACGTGAAAGTTCTTCAGGTCTTTGAATCTGATGGCTGCCTCTATGTACACGAAAAGTATCCACAAAGACACGGTGGGCAGACAAACTCCTCTCTCTGAAAACACGGAGGAAGAGAAAGTGGTTAGACTCATAAAAGTTATAACTTCATAAAGTTACAAGTCATAACTTATAAACAAGACTACATATTGAACCCCGAGTACTTTGAGTAACGGTGAAACTATGTCGCTTTATTTCACAGCTTGTTAAGCTCAAGCTGTAAGCGTCAAGTTTTCAGGAGGGCCACTGTGAGTCCCTGATCTCACCTGGGACGTCCTCATCAGTGTAATCATTCTTCGTATTTTGATTCGATGACTTTTCATGTAAAGTGGATAATGACACCAACATCTGGCCACTGCCTGCTTTGTGATTGGATCTTAATTTGTCCCCTCTTTGTACACAATTAACATGTTTATAAAGTAACTCATAACTTTTTCACAACGGGTCCCCGTTGAAGGAAAGCCTTAAATGAAATACAAATAACTTTATTAATTAGAGCGTACGGAAGTAGAAGATGAGGCCTCGTGACATTTAAAAATTTTATCACATAAATAGGTTTTGACAGACACCAAATCAAAATCCTGGACACATCCGTACATGGTCAGACAGACTGTACTGCGCAAAAGTGCAGTGCAAAGTCACGTTCAAAGCCACAGTCCATCATTTTGTAGGATCAGGCGTAACCACTGAACAGATAGGCTGGTCAGGACACAGACAAAGCCCATTGTTTCCTTGGTTAAAATAAAATCAAGAGACACTGACTGACCAAGAGACCACGGAGCGTTAAGAGCTATTAATACTCCCACAGCATCGTGCCACTATGAATGTCACGCCATTTGAGTTTGGAGGGCTCAGGAAGCTACTGGGGACCCCTCGGAGCCCCTCCCACCCCCCAACTGCGACAGAGATTTCAATCCGACACCTGGCTTTTGGTCAACACGGGGGGCTATCACTAAATCAGACTGACACATAATCTGGGGTATGCTGCTCAATTACAGATGCCACATGAAATTCTCAGCAAGTAATCCAGTTCTTAGTGAATAACACAGAACAATATCCACAGTTATTACACAACACTTCGACACCTGCTTGCGCCACAGGGTAGATGTAAGGAAAGCTTTTCTTTCACAACACGCTTTACCCCTCCGTGTTCAAACGAACCAATGGAGACAGGACCTCTGTTGAAGAAAAAGCATATGTACTGCCTGGTGTGTGCCGCTCACACAGGCACCATTTCAGCAAAAAAAAAAGACAAGTAGACGGGGATGTTCGTACCTGTGTGCCAGACGTACTGCACCCACACGTAGGTGCTGGCAGCGAAGAACAGCCATTGCACTGGGATGAAGAGGAGGCAAATGATGTCCGATGTAAACGCCACACACACAAAAAATACTGAGAAGGCCTGCAGGGAAGAGTCGAGGTTGTTATAAGCCACAAAAGTGCACACATGGAAAGAGGCTTAAGGTGTTGTGTCCTTTAATACTACGCTGTACTCTGATAAATCACAGGACCAGCATATCAGCTCAGCAACTGATAACACTAAAAATAAATATACAATGACCACACAGCTAAAAGCTACAAAATATTCTTTTAATAACTGCACAGAAGCCTACAGAATGTGGCTATTCTGAGACATGTTTTTGTAAAGTACGGCCAGGCAAACAACAAGCCAGCAGCTCTTTGCCAGATCAATTATGACTGGAGTGGTGCTATAATGCAGAATTACACAATGTTTCACAAGTGTCAAATGAGACCATAAATAGTTCATGAACCACTACATTTTAGTTCTCTGCGGCTGTGTCAGACACAAACACACGCATGCGGTTCAGCATCAAGTTGCGGCAAAAACTAATGGTTGTGAACGAACATTAGCACTATATTTAGATCTTGCGAGGTAACGTCTTTACTAGTGTGAATTATAACAGGCGGAATAATGACCTCCCGCAAGTCAGATCCGATCTGATATGATCTTTGTCCAAGGTGTTGATTATTGGACGCAGCAAATAGACAAAGGAGGCGTTTTGGTTTTCTGAACGTAGTAACGCGTTTACTTGCGAAAATAACCCGATTTGCTGCATTTATAAAACATACTGCAGCACAGTCGCATGTTTCACATTTCTACCGCCAATATTCATAGCTACCCTGTTTCACTTCTCAAATTTTGTTTAAGTGTCTCATTTTCTCGTCTCGGAATTTGGACTCCTACTGGTTATCGTCACTTTTTTACTGCACAATATCTTTCTGTCTTTCCCGTTTGGACAGATTCGGCTCAGCAGAACTGGCATTCACCAAGTCAGACGAGCGTACCGCATTTTAAAACAGGAAACTCTACGATTCGTAATTGGTCCAAATGTGGCTTTCCAGGAGCGACTGTCACTGTACAGTATGAAACACGCTGACCAGGGGATTACTTGTAGACATTGATGACAACATGAACATTTGCTAATAAATGCCTTGGCCTCGGTCTAAATGTGATAAAATAATTATGTGTGATTGCTTGCCAAGAGTGCATTTCCATTCAAGATTCTGACTGAAATCATTACCAGGAAATTATGAGGACCATCAACATCACAATTGTATTGTCTGAACAAACGGTCAATTTGAGCGCAGAACAGCAGGATATGCCTGATTGCTCGACTTTAATCACTTGCAAAAGTTCTAAGTGTAGAACTGTAGAAAACATGGCTTACAAGGGAGATCGGGTCTTAAACCTTTACAGAAGAATAATAAACATCGTGCCGTAATTACTCACCAGCCCCTGGTATCTGAAGGAGTCGTACACACTCCGGATGAAGAGCCAGAAGGGCCACAGGTACTCAAACCTGAACTCCAGGACAAAGTCCGCCAACAGCACCAGGGCCCACACCACCAAGAACTTCAGGTACAGGAAGGTACTACACAAGGGGGACAGACCAAAAAAAAAAAAATTACTGCATACAATGACTTGTTGGATGAAGCGAGACAAATATAAGTAATGTTATAAGTCCAAGATTGAACTGTGCGAAATAGAATTGTCTCCTATTGTCCATAACGCAACTATAGAGCATACATTCCAAGGCACCAACTTCACACAACTAATCAGACGATGTGAAACAATTACAAGATACCTAAACACCCCGACTGTAGCTGTAATCCTGAAAGTACATACACAAACTCACACTTATGGACTTAGTGTAATGAACTCTCACTTCAGTTCAGTTCAATGCAAAGTGAGAGTTCATTCCAACAAATTTACTATACTGTGTGTCAGGACAGCGTAGCATTCACATTGTGTCCTTCTCACACTCCACTCTCGTCTTGGTGCTAACCTCAATGACTTTACTAAATTTCATTAATTCTATCGCAGCGACATCCACATTGCATAAATGACCTGTTGCGATAACGATGAAAACGCAATACATCTTTCTCGAGCATCTCAATGCTGGTTCAGATGTTCTGCATCATGTTTTATATTTATTGTAAACACCATATGGTTTAAGATGCAACCAGGGTCACATATACAGAGAACATATGTGAGACACGGTGGGAAGCCTACATTTGCATCCTTAGAGGGAAATCTGTTTTATTACCAGAATGCTTATCTGGTACACAAACTTCAAATGATGCTGAATTGACTTTAGTATAAAATGCTCCTTTGAACGTAGCAAAATTTCCAAAATTGTAAACTATAAATCTCTCAGGGGTTTTGGAAGTAGAATCATGCACAAACCATCATTAGGTGCTTTGTTACTGATTCTTTCACTCAATTTAATGGGGACGGATTACAGTTCAGGTTGTTATTGTTTGCCCACTGGGGTAGGAACACAGGAGGGCATTTTTATTTCAAAAACCCAATAGTTGGGACACTTGCTTAATCATCTAAGACACCTCCATATGTGCAACTCATACTGCCACGTGTATGCTGTCCTCTGACATCTGGTTTGTCAGGTATGAAGACATTTGGAAGGTGGGACCTGTCAGGTGTGTTTGGCAAGGATAACAAAACATCGGAAACTAACGAGTGTGGTCAAAGCACAGCTGCAACCAGACTGTAGCTGATTCTCTGTTGTGAAAGGTGGAGTAACGATAACGGCAACGGCGGTTATACAACTAATGAAGTTGGCAACGAGACCACAGAATGCAGCGCTAGCTAGCATTTCTTGAGTAAAAGAGGAGATGCTTCTTTTGACGAGGCTACAACGTGATGCTTCTGCCGGATAACAGCGGGTTCCTGGTGGTCCACCGCTTTCCTAAAACACACTCAAAATGATGAATGTCAGCGGTGAGACGGAGACCAAGTGACATGTAGAAAACAGGCTATTTAGGGGCCTAGCGCCACAGCTAGCTTGACAGCTAACGTTACCTACTAACGTACAACAACAACATACAGCTAGCATACACCGAGCGTCTCCAACTGCAGCTAGCTACCCGCTGCTATGCTAGCGGTGTCAATTCATTGACATCAATGGGAACATGGTGAACTTTAGGTTTCTGTAGCTCTCAAGCTAAGAGCATCTCAATGTAGAGCCCCTCGGCGTTGTCGTGAGGAGGACCCTCGTCCCCAGGCTCCGTGTACGTTACCTGCCGTATATACCCTCGGTGATTCGGTTCCGTTTTAACGGCCGTCGGAGTTTGCTGCAGTCCGCATTGCGCCGCTTCATCCTCCTCCCCTTCGCTTTGGCCTTCGAGTACCCACTGTAATCTTATCCAGTTTTCTTGCGTGTTCGGACAAAGATAATAAATGAAGTGCCTGTGGTTTATGTCGCTGTTATTATTTCCCCCCACTGGAAACAAAGAAATAAATAAAAGACTCTATTCGGGAACCTCCTCTTTTTCTCTCAGCGCAGGCTCAATAAGTCCAAACCGCGCTGTAATTTACGTACGTCCACTTGTGAGACGGACGCAGCGCCCAATCGGTTTGTCCGCTGGGGCTTCCCGTTTTGACGGATGTACAGAAAGACCATTTATGTCGCTCGACGGAGGGTCGCTTCGCTCCGACTAGCCAAAGACCAGAGAGGAGGGGGCGGAGGGGGCGGAGAAAACAACCCTCTCAGTGCGACGTCTTTCTCTCCAACCAATCGCTTCGTTTGTGGACAAATCGGGCATCGCTAATTAACCAATCACCTGGCTACGGAGGCGGGTCTTAACGTGAAGGTTTCTGCATAGGTTATGATGTACAGAAAACATGCAGTTTAAGTCAAAAATCCCTTTGTATTTGATACAAAACACATTTTCCAGCACGGTGAAGTTATTTATATCCGCCGCTTTGTGTTGAATCTTTGACAGGCCTGCCCCAAAGCCTTTTACGCCCTCTGTGTTTTGTTACCAGGTTAACGTGTGTGTTTAGTGTGCGTGTTTGTGCGCGACAGGTGGTGCTGTCTATAACGTCGGGATAATGCATTATTCTTTTATTCAGATTTTACCTCTACCTCGTTTGTTTATCTTTGTATCCATCATGAGATGCGTCATAAGCGCCCCAGTCATCTATATATCATACATGGACACATAATCCATATGTATCAGTATACATTATTTATCCAAATATCCACACTGGAAATTGTTACATAAAACTACTATTTAATGTAAAATAAAACTTCATATTATTAGCTTATAATTTGCCTACTGTGCCATATTTAACGTCAATTATAATTCATTTGCCAGTGTTTAATGGCGTTTAGAACTGTTTTTCAATACGATTTTTTTGGGGAAACAAAGAGCCTGGAGAGTATTTCGTATTTTGAAAAGTAACTATAATTTGCACAGTAACATTCCTCCATAAAACTACAGTATTGAATAGACTAAAACATCTGGAGTGATAGAGCGTCTGATTAAATAGCACGCCGAATGAACGGCCAGTTGAGACGGATATTTGGCTTCCAGCCTGGTTGCGCCCCTTTTCAAAGCCCCGTGTAGCGGATCGTCTGTGCGTAATGAACCCGCGCCATGGCTCCACAGTACGCACCGAGTTTGCGCTCCCGTCTGGCGCCCTCGCTGCTTATCCTGCAGATTGGGTTCATTATTATTTTTGGATTTTATACAGAGATCGGTCAAAATGACAACACAAACAGGACAACTTTTATCAACCTTTACCCAGGTGAGTTTTGGGAGTTTGATGGGCTGTGATGGTGGATTCGACCGAGTGTTTGTGAGATGTTCAAAGTTTCATGTTTACTCCAGGATAAGTCGTTAACATGCCGTATTTTTTAAGCTCTTCACAGCAAGATTTAAGTGGTTCTTCAGAAAGGAAACCAGAATAAGATCCGAGGACTCTGGGGAGGGGCTGCCGTTATCCCTGTTGGGCCTTGATAAGATGTTGCTCCATAAACACCGGAGCATTAATTGGTTCTTGGGTACAGTTTAACCTCAACACCTCAGGCAGTTTAAAGGACTTCGTAACTCGAAAATAATTGATTACATCATGCAAAGAGAGAAGATGCCATTTTTAAAGGCCCTAAAATCTATTATGTTTGTTGTGATGTTACAAATGAAAGAATGTCGGCCTAATGACTATTTTTAATAATCATGACATTTCCAAGCTAACTTCCCCCCAAAAAAATCCATTTATTCTGGATGTGTTGTTTATTATTTTATACACATTTCTCCACCCTGATATATTTGGTATAACTGCATTCTTTGGACATTTTACTAGAATGTAAAATAAACCCCAATTGTGTATGAAAATAGGTTCACTTCAGAGTTTAAGGGGTTAAACCTACACAGACCTGAGACAGAAACATCAGTCTAACATCTGTCTTGTTTGCAGGGTTCCAGGATGTCAATGTGATGATTATTCTTGGTTTTGGCTTCCTGGGCACATTTCTGGTGCGGTATGGTTTCAGTGCCTCTGGGTTCAACCTCCTCGTAGCAGTCATAGCTACCCAGTGGGCCATCGTACTCAATGGGTTCGAGTCCTGGTACCACAGGGGGAAGATCATGGTGGACCTGAGAAGGTAGGTCAACTGTTGAACTGAACCTTGACCTCTCCACATGTGTAGTCTACTGGCTTAAGCAGGTCACGTTAACGAATGGGTTTGAGAATGATTGTAGCTAATATTATATAACTTTATAAGGAAATATACCATCACAGATCCCAGAATATCTCACAGATTTGATTTCATATTTTCATCAAATCATAACCTCCACGATAGAAGTGATAACAAAGATGTAATAGCAAATTGTAAATGCACAGCAATTCGAGAAAAAAAATGTGAGGAGCATCAAGTTGTATCAGATTTCACAGCCGTGTTCTTGGATGCTCGTGGACGCTTGTTTCCTTGTGCCACAGCTTGGTAGTCGCTGAGATGTGCACGGCCTCTGCTCTTATTTCAATGGGCTTCATGCTGGGGAAGCTCAACCCGGTCCAGCTGGTCTTCATGGCCCTGCTTGAGGTGTCAGCGTTCGTCCTCAACGGATGGCTCCTGCAGACTCTGCTCAAGTTAAGTAACTTTAACCTTCATTTACAGCAACAACTCCTCCTGTTTTTTTGGAGATTAGTTCATAATAATATTTTGAAATTGTAGATGCGGCCTCTGAACAGCATCATGCTCCTTCACGTGTTCGGGGCTTTCTTTGGACTCATGCTGACGTGGGTCCTGCATCGACGAGAATCAGAGCAGCCGTTTGAGAAAGAGAAATCTGACCGCAAAACAGGACTGTTCTCCATGTTGGGTGTGTAATCATGGCTGATGCAGTGATCGGAGCTCCACTCCATCAACTTCAATGATATATCCGAGGTTTTACTAAATTATCACAATGTTTGTGATAATTACCATCAAACTAGGTCACCAGTATGTTGGAGTATTATGGAGTTATTATGCATACAGAGGAGACCTTTATGGATCCACGGTGGAGGTATACATGTGCGGCATAGGAAGGATAAATAGTACCCAAAGACAATAGATTTTCCCAGATGTTTCCATTATTGTAGCATAACACTGCATATTCAAGTTCCAGGTTCAGGTTTCAGGTCCAGGTCTCGTGTCGTTTCTGTCCAGGCACTGCGTTCCTCTGGATGTTTTGGCCCAGTTTTAACTCGGTCCTCGTGGACAGTCTTACACCAGGGAGGGAGTTGGAGGCCGTGTGCAGCACTTACTTGGCCCTGGCTGTTGGCACCGTGACTTCTGCCGCTGTTTCTTCGCTCTCCAGCCCCAAAGGAAAACTCAACATGGTACAAGTGGAGGTTCAACACTGAAGCCCCACATCAGGCTCTCCTATGCATTAACCCGCTGTTAATTGCAGTAAAATTGTTGGCTCTCATATTTGGAGCATGTAGAATACTACAACGTGAGGATGTTGCAGTTGTATTTATCTACTGTTGTGCCAAAATTCTTTATTCTGTAATGATCCAGAGTGCATCTGCGTGGGAGGTTTGTATGTTTGGAGGTCTGAATGTATATTATGACTTTGAAGTGAAAATCTATCTCAGTTCACTGTCAGTTTTAAAAACAACAATTCAGTGAAAACTGCCTTTCAAATGAGACGCCCGTAAAGCTTTCCTGTCGTCTCTCAGGGCCAGATGCAGACGTGCGTTCTTGCTGGCGGCGTTGCCGTTGGGGTTTCCATATCAGCCGTTCATCAGCCGTGGGAAGCCATGACAATCGGATTCACCGCAGCCGTTATTTCGACCCTTGGATTCCGTTATCTCAAGGTTTGGACCGTCAAATGAAAGCGTTTTCCCTTTTTGCCCCAAATTCTGTTCTGTCACGCCTCCTCACAACTCTTGTCTGTCTGCAGCTCCACATGCTGATTGCATTTCATTGCCATGACACCTGTGCTGTTGTGAGTGCACACGGACTCCCGGGTCTACTGGGATGGCTTGCACTCCTCCTCCTGCAGATCAGAGATTCTGACAACCACACAATGTAGGAATGCACTAATATGAAGAACTACACACATTCATAGAAAAGGGAAAAGGTGTGACAAACCGTCTGACTGAGGGTTGATTCTGCAGGGCAGTCCAGTTTGCTGTGCTTCACATCTGTGCACTCTTCATCACACTAAGCCTGAGTCTGTCCGCCGGAAGCATAACAGGTACGACCTTTTCAGTCACGATTTCGGTATTTTTAAATAAACCATTAAAACCTTTCGCAAGCATGCAGTAGTCATGAAAATGCAATGAAAAAATTGAATACTGATGTTTCCTTCTCAATATTTGAAAGCTGCTTCTTCATCAGTATTGGGAACTAAAACTAAAGTGAAACTTGGAGAATCTTCACTAAGCAGAAACAAATGACAATAACAATACTAGAAGAGACCAAAAGTACATTGTGGCTTTAAGGACCTCTAACAGCATTACACAGCTTGAGAACCACAGGTCTGTCCAGTTTGTGTAAACTCTGCCCTTTGTAAGCTCCGTCCAACATCTTTCCTGTGTCTGTAAGCGCTCCTGCTCAAGTGTAACATCTGGAGAACGCCCCAAGACAAGAAATGTTTTGATGATCAGGCTTTCTGGGAGGTAAGAATCCGTCGAACAAAACAAATCTTTATCAGAAAATAAGTGAAAAACTGAATTTAAAAAATACGCCGTGCTTTACAGTTTCACCATCTCGCAGTTCGCAAGTGAGAAGACAGAGAACAAAGAGTCCGATGCTGGAAGTAGACAAAGCAATTTGATATTTATGTCACCGAACACACCTTCAAACATTTAGTAATGCCGTGAATGTTAAACTCACTGACTTGCTCAGAATGTTTCTCTTTAATGCTGCCACTGTCACCTAAACCCCAACGCATGTTTTGGACATTTGACTTTCAACAATAAACTTTCAAGACTGCAAAATTCACAACCTTGCGTTGTTGTTTCAAGAAAATCACAAACACCTTACCCCGTACGGTTACATTCACTAAATATGTGTACAGTATTATGAAATATTGCCCTTTATGATATTTTGTACCTCGACGATTAATGTTATTTCCACTCCACAGACGGGTCAGGTTGGACCGGGGAACCACGGGGGACTTTAGGGAAGTGATGCTCTCAAAATACACACGGTACACTGACATGACATTTTAATACTAAATCAGAAACTATTGCAGCAAAATTTCAGACATTCGCCCAACCAAAGGAAGTTTGTGCTTAGCTATGGTTTAGACTTTATACAGCGAATGTTATAAATTAATATGTTAACGTCAAGGCTAAAAAAGTTTAACTGTAAAAGTGAATAACCACTCAACAAGATGGACTCGTGTAATATAGAAAGCAGAGTGTTTCAGTGTGGACAAAAAGACGGAGTCCACTACTGCCACAGATCCTCGGTGCGTCCAAACTTGAAGACCAAGCCCCTGCACGAGAAAACAGCGTTGTAATTTACACAAACGATTTGCACAAAGGACCCCAGGAGATGTTGGAATTAGGAGCAAAATGAACTTACCCAAAGAAAATGAAGGCATTTTGGAAGAAAATGGCAATGCCCGGGTAAACAATAGTATTATCTGTAAGAGATAAAACACGGTTACAGCCTGGAACGTTTCCTGTGATTAAAACTGCAGGTTTTCTTGCATGTTTTAATGTCTCCTGCGTTTTGAGATCTCATAAACTCTTCGTCTACTGTTGACTGACAGTTGGCTGAGATGGACATAACAGACAACAAGGGACTTACGAGTGGTACTAGCCACAAAGCCACCAAACAGAATCCACATAGAGGCGATGAGGGAGCCAAAAGACAGCATGAAGCCGATGAAGAGCCACACACGAGCGCCTGCAAACACAGATAAGGGGGAGGGGAGGGGCGG
>OMNV01009745.1:22959-35606 GCA_900303265.1 Brotula barbata | reverse complement strand
GAGACAGTGGGAACTCTGACTGCGTTCGCTCCCAAGCTCTGTCCAGGTGACAGCTTATTACACCTCAGTATCTGAGAGTGTGGCCACCATAACACTTTGCATTACAATGCAATCAGGAGGGGCTGTATGGAAAATAAAAAAAAAAGGCTTTTTTGCATTTAATGTATAAGAAATTTATATTACTGCAAACATAACAAAGACGAGAATAGTGTCAATACCTGGTGCAAATGTAGGTCCCATCATCAGATGTCATTGTTCCCACAATGTGCCGGCTAGATTGCATTTCAGTGCAAGATGTAAAAAGGTCCTGTATGTCTGAGTGGTATTTATAGAAATGGTTCGGCCGAGCTTCCTGCACTTCTTGAAATGAGTGTGAAGAGCGCGGAATGTAAAGCATTACAGTCAAATGCTGATAAGGTCTTTTAACATTCTGACCTTTAGCAGGAAGATAGAGGGACTCGTTGTTTCAATAATGCGGCGCAGCAGTTCAAATGATTTAACCTTTTTTTTTGTGTTGTCTTTAGCGGTATAGTCCAAACTGTTTCTCTTACTCCGAGCTTACTCCCTCACCTGCACCTTATCTCTGCAAATGGAGTGTTGACTTTCTGTTCTTCAAAGGAGAAATATTGTCAGGCTGCTGCTAATGGGGATCAGGAGAGGCTACTGTTCTGGGACTTGTCAAGCCCTGTCCAACCTGCCATCCTGCCCTGAAGTGTGGGAGCTATTTATCCTTTCTTTCTTTCTTTCTTTCTTTCTTTCTTTCTTTCTTTCTTTCTTTCTTTCTTTCTTTCTTTCTTTCTTTATTTCTCTCTCTTTTTTCCAGCCATACATCAAGTCTTTCTGTCTTTCTTCCCTGTTCTTTCTTGCCCTTTACATTTACAACCCATCTTCATATCTCATCTGATTCAGCATACAATATGAGTTTCATTTAGATAAGATCAGAGACTGGCATTTTTGTGGAATGATACCACCTCCTACAGCATGGATTTGATGTGGCCAGCCAATGGATTACCCCCCCACCCCCACACACACACACATATACAACTGAAGTGATATTCATCTTTCATTATTGTGTGTATATGGATACATTTGTGCATGCATCTGTCTATGGTTGTGTATGTGTGTGTGTGTGTGTGTGTGTGTGTACATATGTGATGGCTTCTTTGCATTCTTGCAAGAGTACTCTGGCTGTGTGAATATGTGCTCATAAGTATTTGTCCATTTGTGTGTGTGTGTGTGTGTGTGTGTGTGCTTGCCCGTATATGTGCTCATATTTCTACAGCTCTGCAGTTGTGTGTGTCTGTGTGTGTGTGTGTGTGTGTGTAGAGGAAGGGTGGAAGAGGGGTGGGTAAAGCTTTACAATGGTCAACTGA
This sequence comes from Brotula barbata, assembly GCA_900303265.1. Classification (NCBI taxonomy): domain Eukaryota; kingdom Metazoa; phylum Chordata; class Actinopteri; order Ophidiiformes; family Ophidiidae; genus Brotula; species Brotula barbata. Next base: position 34,233 of record OMNV01009745.1, on the reverse strand, counting down.
AAAGAACCATTCTTTTATTCAGCAATTAACCCCATCTGGGTAAATAATACGCTGTTGTGCAGCAGAGCCGTCACTGTTATACGCCGAGCCCTGAACCCGAGAGCACTTCAAACAGCAGCCGATCACCCAAACGATGACAAGATGCTGCAGAAACCGCTTTTCACAAAGTATATAATGCAAAGTATTGTGTTTCACTGTACAGTTTTAGAAAAGCAGGAGATACCCTAGAAAAGAGAGAAATGGAGAGAAAGAGGGAGAGAGAGCGGGGATAAGGGAGAGAACTAGTGAGAGGGAGGAAGAGGGCTAAAGCACCGGTGATATCACAGATAACAAGTCTGGATGCACTTACCTGCCTGGAAACCTGATCTTATTATTTTAAATTCTGGGGCTCAGGCACTTATAAACAGAAAGCAGGGGACTTTAGAGAGGTAGGAGGGAGGGATGGAGGGGTAGTGGTGGGGTTGTTGAGGAGGAAGGGATGGGCTGTCCCAGTGTGTGGATGTATGGTGTGAGAATTCAATTTGCTCATCTCCTCTTATCGTAACTCAATTTCCCGTTTCACGCACATGCATGAGCTTGCACAAGCCTCGGTGCATATTAACAACCCAGCCGGTCATGTGATGAGTGGACTTCCTCGAGGAGGAGTGCAGGTAATTAATGTCGATCAGGACTGCTGCTCCTCAGATTTACGGTGAGAAAGAAGCGAATCTGATCTGGCGAACGTGAGAAACAGCGAGGATGGCGTGAAGGAGTGCGGGCTAAATCAAGCTGGGGGGAACTGATGTTTTCGCATAGAAAAGGGGGCCCATCAGGCCATACCCATTACAGTTGCACTCCTGGAGGCCCTGTTAACTCTCACAAACCCTCTCAGAATGGGAACAGGATTTTGCTTAGGGCTGAGCGAGTCTCCCCTCCTGTGTCAAATTCACAACACAGAGACTCATGGCCACACTCCAAACCACTAAGGGATGCAATATTGGTGTCAACTTCTTGGCCGCACTCTTTTATTGCCTAGGAGCAACGCAGTTTGTGTGTGTGTGTGTGTCTCTGTGTGTGTGAGTGAGCTCACAGTTTAATGCAGTAAAATGCGGCAACGCATTAATAAAAATATCACCATTAATTTTCTTTGACACGGGTAATCACATAAATTTATTATACTCATATAACTCTTTTTGTATGCTTATAACTATTTGGCATCTACTATTACCTTTTTGTGCACCTGTAGAAGGCGGCCAGCCGCAGCGGCACACTTGGAGCGGAGAGAAAGGCAGAGACGTTCCAGGTAAAGATCGAGAGAAGAAAGAGAAGGAGCAGATCCACGGAGAAAAAGAGGAAAGCAGTCCATATTCCGGTGCTCTGTTCCACACCAAGCAGCCCAATGATAGCAGATGGTTAGTGTGTTTGTACTTCACGCTGACGCGCCATGAACCGGTTGTTTTGTGGAGATAACAGCGTGCCAGATTCATTTAGAATTTTGTTGTTTTAAGAGTTTGTCCTTGAGTTCTTCCTTTCTGGTTTGTGGGTTGCTCATCTGATGTCGTAAACTCCTTGTTTACAACGAGTTGGGCTAAGTGTTTCAATTGCTGTAAGCTTAGGTATGTGAAGTCGAGTCAGCGCAAATCAAGACAATCTGCAGAACATGGCAGCTCACGTGAAGAAATTAGAGAAAGGAAACCCAACATCTAATTTTTTGTTTCTGAATAGGAGGGCGGTGGTATTCTGACTTTTACAACCCACTTAATATGCCAGATCCTTCCTTATACCCTTGATTGTACAGGCTCATAAATCTCCAACATTTTGACAACGGATTACAAATCAGGCCTGAGGGTGAAGATACTTAATTTGATTAAGGGGAAGAAGGTAAATCTCTAACGGTAATCTTCATATTCTTAATATTCAGCACCAAGCGAAACCAAAATCAGAGGAAATTTTGACCCCATATACAAAAGGTTTTGGAATGAAGACATATAATAGTCACTCATCTATCCCAGTATATTAAACATGACAACAGATTAATAATCCAGCCTGTTTCTTGCTTCTTGTGAAGCCGAGGCAAGTTCTTTCTGACGAGGAACACCGGACTGGGACTACTCGCTGTGCACCTCAATCCAGCTCAATCCCATCTCAGATGGATAAATCCTCCACGCTCTTATTACTAGTGCTCAGCACACGTTTCCATCTTTCTCTCCTTTCTTCTCTTCCTTTCCAGCCACCACTAAAAACAAATAAAAGACACGCTAACAAGGTGGATCGTGTTCAAGAGACAAAACCAACAAAAACCTGAAGGAAAATATGGAAAAGAGCTTGAGTTTGAATTGAAATTTGTTGGGTCCTCCAAGGAATCTCAAGGTTTTTCTTTTCTTTTCTTTCCTTTTTTCTTCTTTGGTTCACACTCAAGAGTAATATAAAAGGAAAAAAATGAGTACCACAAAAAGCCATGTAGGTGTGAAAACTCTCTTCAGCTTATGGAGAGCTCTCCTTTTTCATTTTGGCCATGATAACTGCTTAATATTTTCTCCAGTAGAAATATTTTCAGCATCCTCACATCACCTCAGCCAATGAGTCTGTTCGCCTCCGCTCAGGTTTTTCTTTTGACCTTCTATACATTCGTGCCTCCTCTTAACGTCACAGGCTCTGCTCCATACCTATCAACAGGTTTTAAATTAGCTGTGTGCATTTTGAACTTGAACATGGAGGATAGGGGTCATTGGCACTCACACAGCAACACACAGAGAACTGTGCACACGTCTCTAGTTAGCATACATTTGTCACTTGACAACAGATATACATCACCGAAATTGACCGGGAGAGAAAAAAACCAAGAGGAAGGCGAACCGGATTATGTTACATGCGCTGGGGAAGCCTGACTGATTCAAACAATAATAATACTAATTTATTTTTCTCTAATGAAAAATACTTCACACTGCGTCTCGACATGGGAGATAAACAACGTAGAGAGATTTGTCGGAGAGTTCTCGCAGTCAGCTCTCAGCTGTGCGTCTGTATATATTTCTCCTTGCCAAATCAGGATTTACAGTGTTTTAGCCTCTTATTATCCCGGGAATAATCGTCTCAAATAAAACATCCACAAAATATCTTGACTGAAGTGATTTGCATGTTTTACGTATCAAGTTGAAAAATCGTGGATGAGTGGTTGGCCCTCAAGTTGTGTAATTCCTTTAGCAAATGGGTAAACATCCTGCTTTTAAGACCCAGACACATACAAACTAGTAGTTCATTCCGTTCTTGATATGATATTTTTAGGTAGAGATGAATAGCTGGGTGCTTATTGCCTGGTTGGCTGTTAACACTTAACTCCATCTCTCAGAAATGACCTTTAATCATATGTTTATGTTGATGCTGCTGGCCTCAGCCCTCCTTTTTATCAGGCATGGAGCTCTCTAGCATCCTGAAAGAAATCTCTAGCAAAGTGTTCATCCTGACCGTTCTATAGTCTCTGTTCATTCTGTGGTTTATTATCTAATCAGCTCGGCCCTTGGACGCACAGCCATGCTCAGTGGACCCAGACAACATGGCCAATAGAGCACCCAACAGACTGTGTCACCTCAGCCTGCCGAATCAAAAACAAACACTGAAGGACTGGTTCACTTTCGGAGGATTAAGTGAGGAGTCTTCCCACCCTCCTGCACTGTTTATTTTGATGCGTTTGCGCTCCTTGAGTCAGATTTATGCTCATGTCTTGTCACTGTGGGATATTCAAGATTATTGTTTAAAGATTTGTGATGGTATTTGAGCAATATTGGCTGTTTTTTTCAGTAATTCCTCAGTTACCGACTAGAATGTCTGTAAAATCTGAAGAGTGGGAAAACGATGGTCTCTCTTTTTTCTGTCGTTCATTTTTATCCATACAGCTATTGCATTTCTTTTTTTCCCCTCATCTTTCAGCCATGGAGTGTGTTATATGTACGATAATAAAACTTTGATCTAAATGTACACCGTTATTATTAACTAAATTATATTATTAACAAAAAGTACCACTGTGTTAGTAAAAATGCCCTGATAAAATACATTGAAACCTACAACTGAATTCTAACCCACATTTCTCCAGTTTCTCCACACACCCAAAAGATTTCTGTTATAAAACAACACACACCTAAACTCACAGTAAATGAAGTCATTTAGCCGTGAACACAACACTCCAACAGCTTCTGGTAATAAAAAAATGGAAGGGAAAAGGGAAAAAGAGGAGAAAATGTCAACAAGCTGTTAATTATACACTAGAGTTCCTCGAAATAGGTAAACAACACCACAAAGTATTTGCACACAACAATAAACACACAGTAGTCCCAAGTTATAATCTGTTCACACACATATCTCTATATAATTATCAATATCAAATTCAGTTTTGCAGTCAAAAAAGTTACTATAACGAGCTCTATAAATAGCCTCTGGTCAAATCCCTCCGCACACACTCACACTCACACCTCCGGATTACCTCTGAGCCTGCCGACAACATCACAAAAAAGACAACGGGCACAATTACAGAGCAGCCTGGAGACAATCCCGCACTTTAATGAAAGTCCAGTTTCCCCTGCCTCAGGTAAGTGCTCAACGTGATTGTATCTGTGAAACAATTACACTGTCACAATCAAAGGAAGCTGCCTTTAAATGGTCTGTCAAGGGCCTCGGCGGGGCTAATAATCACTCATCTCTTTCCCACTGTGTCACTGAGGTGCTGAATCCTCCCTTTGTTCTGCACATCACCTGCCTCTCAATAGACTGCTTGGTGTTACACTTCAGGCACTTAGACGGCCACGCTTTCAAAGGGGGCCCAGGCCCCCAGTCCCTGAGGGCATGCAAGCTTTGAGCAGATATCCAGCAACAAGCATTTCCAAATCACCCTCTCTCTCTTTCTCTCTCTCTCTCTCTCTCTCTCTCTCTCTCGGAGGAGCTCCCTGTTGGAGCTGTTGAGTAAACGTGTTCCCGGACTTGTGTTTTTATATGGCGCTCAGAGCTCATTGTCGTTTTGATCTCCTGTCATGTCTGTTCCTGGAAGTATTTTTGGTGAGAGGCCCAGAGGTAAGCCATAATCCTGGGATCCTGGGAGAAGTCAGCTGCTGGACGGAGATAATACCCTCTCGAATTTATAGAGTTATCAAGGATAAAGTGCATCCACTTACTTCCAAATGCCCTGCAGATTTCCATTTCCCCTCATTTCCCTTTAAGTTAATACCTGTTTCATGTTTAACATTAATTAAAGGTATAAGGGTAATTAGAGAAGACACAGGAGAAAAAGAGGGTATCCTGCAGTTTCTCTTCCACAGTTTAATGATTCGCCAGCAGCCCCGACATGTGGCATGTCTGGAATGTTTGTCCCTCCATTCAGAGCATGAGAGTTATTGTGTCAGGAGAGGAGAAGAAAAGGATCTGTGCAGCTATCTCAGTGCGCTCACACAAGTGTACACACACGCGCAATTTGTGTGTGAGCGTGTGTTTATACTGTGTTTGTAGGCACGGTGCCCACTGATCGTTGTAACAAGGGGTAAAGGAGGGTTAGATGATTTTAAATGAACCGCTAGTTGATCCGCGTTGCCATTCTTGTTCACGAGAACCCCTCATTGCAGCTGGTTTTAGTTTACCTGATTCATCACTGTGCCGAAACACACACACACACACACACACACACTTACACGTACACACATATGAATGGGTTCAAATTGTATACTTTGTTTTTCCTTGCCGTCTTCTCTCTGCCTTGCCTCCAGTTCAGGGCACCCACTCTAACTCTCTTTCCCTTCCTCTGTCTCACCCTCTTTTTTCCACTCTTCATTCACCCCGTCCCTGGGACACCCCATTCATTTATTTTTTATTAAACCTCAGCGCTCTCTGAGACTCATTTCCTCTCTCAGGCCCTTTCCTGAAGTTCCTGGTAGAACACTGAGATTTTCCCAGACACCAACAGGGGTCGGGAATGATGCTGGAAGAGCGAAAGTGTGGAGTGAATTGGTTTGGGATGGTGAAAAATTGTGTCATTTTACTTTCATTTGCATAAATGAGAGAAAATATTGGATTAGTACTTCAATCAGATGTTTGAATTAATGTGTGGAATAAAAAAACAACTAAGAACTATGTTGCTGACAAATAAATCATCAGAGAACAGAAAAAAAAAGGATTCATAGATTTTATTTACGTTTATCATCAAAATATATAAAAGTATTTTAAAATCAGATAACTTTGTTCATCTTGCTCCTGGATGATTAGACAATTGAAATTGGCGAAGAAAAGTTCAAATTATACGTTATATTGTAATTGCATTTTTTAAAAAGAGCAGGAAACTGATAGCTTCATATAAATTGAAGCCAAAAGGACAAAAAGAAAACTGTTAAACTGCTCATTGCAAGTCCTAAATCCGTAGCTGCTTTATATCACTGGGACCTCACTTACAAATCTAGCATTTTCACTGTGGGAGCTCTCTCTGCCATAGGTAATATGGCAGAATTTCTGTATAGGTAATGTCAGAGGTGTGGAAAGTAAGAAATCCAGATGGCAGTTATTTTAACTGGTTTTTGTGCCAGATAAGCAGCAGTGTACATAATGATCGCTTACATCTGGATCACAAATGGTTTTTTAAAATCATAGGTTTACTGTGGATTTACACACATCATTAATTTAAATTAGACATTCTAATCTAACCTCATGCGTTGCTCTTTACTCAGTTATGTAGTCGCCTTCGTTTTATTCTTTATATAGCCAACTAAACTATGATATGTACAATTAAGATCCACGATTGTTTGCATATTGTCAAAGACATGACACACTTGCAGAGATGGCAGAAACCCCAAGAGAGAAAAGCTTCACACTTAACATGCCTAATAAAATAAAAGACTTAATCGGATTGTTCTGACTGACATCTGTTACTTTTGCCCACATGTGCATGAATTTTAATGCGATCGAAACGTTTTGATGTACGAACAACCACATGTGAACATATATGAAGCTGAAGTATTTGCGGCATGCTGCTGTGTGTTTTTTGTGTGTGCACACGCATGGAGAGAATTAGCAGTTCCATGAAACACGTACAATAAGAAACATGTAATGTTATTTTCATGGGCTTTTAAATGAACCATCTGGGTACTCTTTGGCACAGACCCCAGTTTTTATTAGGTTTATTTTCTTTGCTGAAATGGTGTACATTGCACACTGGGGCCAAAACCTTTGACACAGGGGACTTAGACAAGCATCTGAGCAATCAAATTATCCAAGCAAATGGTTATATATGAAGTGGTCCGGGTATTGTTTGCAAATAAGCGCAGTAACAAATGAATCAGAGCGACAGGCCTGTTGCATTCAGTCTCAACCCTAAAACACCCCATGTGAAGATTTTTGGGCCATGTCCACTTGGATAAAACAATTCCAAAATGAGCTTTGTGGCTCTTGAATAATTACAACATTGAAAAAGACCTAATAACAGCCAACAAATTACACTTATTGACACAATTTTACAGTAAGAAATACAAAAAAAATTCCTGGGTCTACCTATTTTCCATTTTTTTTGGTATTATATTTATTATCGTTGTGCATTAAACATCGGTTATTCCAAAGCTATCTCATCCCTTTGTGTCTGAAAACCTCTTTAGACGCGCTGGGAGAGGGTGAGATTGTGTTTCCCATCAGTTTAACCTCTATCCATGACATGTGGTACTTACGAGAGCATTCATCATGACACCACAGTCTGATTTCCTGTCTCCGTGCTGACGGCAAGCTGTTAACTTAATGAGATGCATGCTAGCACTGAAGGTTTGGGGAGACAGATTGGACTCCTGCTAACCAGGGTAGACCTCACCCTGCCTACCCTCCAGGCAAACAGTTTGAGATACCTGACTCTCTTAGCGCTGATTTAACTCCTCTCCAGCCATATCATACAGGTTCAATAAAGGAAAGTGTAATAATAAAGGTGTTGAATCCTGATCAGAGTATCAGAAAATGCTTGTTAATATATTTGACGGCAATGCGTCTCTAAGTGGAGTCCCCACTATTAGGCGCCTTATATACGATGTAAGTCAGAATAGTATAATAGACCATCTAATTCAACAATAATAAAACTCCTCCAGGTATAAAACCTCAAACTCCACATTTTAAATGAATCAAAAAGCCAGTTTTCTGGAGGGCGATCATGCAGAATGGGAAACAAATGCATCTCAGGAAACACGCTTTTCCAACAACTTTTGCATGGCCCAAGCAGAAACTGAAATTGTCCCATCCAGTTAAATAAGATAATAGAAATATTTCCAACAAAATGATAAACTATTTGAATCAAAATGACGAAAATAAGTATTAGTATAATAATTTGATTGATTGATTGATAATTTGACAGAATAGACATTATTTTACTTTTGTGAGTTCTACATGTTGTTTACATCGTTGCCTGTCTTCCCTTGCTGGTTGCAGAGTGAATGGTTGTGCTAAGACGTTATTGCACCGTGGCTGATTTTAGTTTCAATCGACCTACTGCCATTCTTTTCCTTCCTTTTGCTCTCCTGTACACGTTGATGCGTTCTCTTGAGTGTCATGATTTTGTTTAGAGAACCTTGGTACTGCACTCGCACCATGTGCTAACTTTATTTGTTGTCCTTTAAATTAGTATGAAACGTATGAGCCCAGGCCTATACGTTTCAATAGTGACATTCATAAGATGGATGATTTTCTCTAAACTTTAAAGAGTTTCTATCCCTAAAACTATTAAAATATGTTTTTGGAATACTAAAAAAACCCTTGGTAGGGAGCCCTCTGGTGGTTTCCGACCCCAAGCAGCACCTTCTGTCACCAAATATATGGGGATGGCCTTTGTGTTGACCCTTGAAAGAGATAGGGAGGACAAGTTCACTGCTTCATTCTAAGGAGTAAAGTGTTTCCCAGTCAGAATTTGGGATTTTTCCCACTATAACCTACAGTAAGCTGAGCTATTATATGTCACTTTGAGACTCTTTGATCTAAAGCACAGTCATGGTGATAAACATAGCAAATCACTTGTGCAAGAGCTGTAAAATGGAAGGACGTAGAAAATAAACCTATGAATTGAACTTTCATGTTTTTGAATTGTCTAGAAGAGTTTATTTAGGGATAATGTAGTGAACTACCAGCAATTATTTGTGTCCATTTTGGCTTACATCTAACATTTTTCCTGCAAATTAAGTCTGGTGCAAAACCGCTACATTTTGGGCAGTTTCAGCAAATTGTCTATTTTTTCTCGCTGATCTAACCCAAACAGGAGATTCCATTTATTTTCTTAAAGGGTGAATGTATTCTCTGGGATATTCTTTGGAAGAAGGATTGTTTGGAAAGGAGTTGTTTCATTTTCGCCCCTCTCCACCTCCCAGAGCGAGAAGTGTCCACTGGTGTGGAACCATGTCTGATTACTGCTGTGATTCTCTGACAGATTTAGCAGCAGCAGCAATAAGCAGACTTGTCTTATATTCTTCGTTGTTCACTTCGATAGTATCTCTCCGTGTTTAACTGCCATGACTAAACAACCTGTGTCTTGTCTTGTGGAGGGACTAATTTTTACGCTTTGAAACAATTCTGTGTTTACGATTGTGGTAAAATAGGACAGCCATTGCAAGTTATGCACACTTCTCTCGCTCGATCCCTTGTCGAGATAAGAGTTCTCTCTGTAATCATAAAGGCTGGTGATAAAGATAAAAGATAGCATTTTATAGTGATTTTTATCATGTGATTATCACCACATGGACTCATCTTCATGGCATGTGGCCTTGCAACAGGATTTTCATCTCGTATTTTTTATTTGTGTTTCAGCCTCTGATTAGTTCTCCAGCAAAAATATCCACTGATTTATGAAGACCACTTGCACAGGAAAAATTCTTGCTCAGCAATGATGGCGTGCATTTCTCTTTGATCAATGGATAATGGATACCACTACAAATATGATCGATCAGAGAACAAATGCCTCGCAGCTACACAAACAGCTAAATTTTAAAATGCAGCCTTGTTTTTGTCATGAATTTAAGAATTGTAATTGTGGGAGATTAATGGATGTTGTACAATAACATGAATCTTATTACACATAATCTTTTCATTGACCATAGACATGAGTGTCTCATTACGCCACAATTACATTAATTTGATCGTTTAAGCAAGGTGCCATACACTCGCACAGCGGCTGCCCCCCCCCACCCCATACGAACATTTCCCAAAGTCTGTGTGAACCTTGCCTTTCGAGCAGCGAGGGCCCTCCTTGCTGCTCTTTTGATAATTATGAATTATTACAGGCTGGGCTTTTGTTAGTAACTCTCTAATTTTGCTGATCATAATTGATCACAGGTGTGGTGTGGGATTGTTTTTTGAAGTTCTTTTTTTCATCCTCTTTGGTTTAGCAGTGAACCGAGGTCGTCTCCTAGGCAAGCCCCTGTTGGAGAGCTTCCCCTTTTCTTAATTCCAGGCGTTCCTTAGATTAGTTGATGTCCTTTCATCCTCCTCGGTGGAAAGGAGGACACCGCCAGCACTCACTGTCAGTCCAGCTGGGATGTGGCGCAACTTGCTACATTCCTCTTGTTGCTCTGGTCACTCAGTGTGTGTGAACATGTGTGTGTGTGTGTGTGTGTGTGTGTGTGTGTGTGCTTCCCCTCAGCAGAGCCTCCATATCCTCATGGCCAAATCATTTTGGGAATGGCTGGAGAGGAGGGGATATTGGATTAGAAAAAGGCAAGGGAAATAAATCTCTCACTGAGGCTCTCCAGTCTATCTCCCATCTAGAGGATTTATGATGTTTAACAGAATCAAATAATTGAGAAAAGAAAAAAAACCTCAACTTAGGAAATTGTGTTTTTTTTCACTGAATCTCTGTTTGCGGATTGTGTGCAGTTTGCACAGCTAGGAGTCTCACAGCTCTGCTCCTTGATTGATTGAGCAGCCTACGATTTGTGAGTGTTTAGCTGTTTTTCCAGATGAGTTTGCTTTTGAAACACAATAGGCAGGTGTGTATGTGTGTGTGTGTCTAGGTGTGTGTGTGTGGGTTCGTGGAGGTGAACCCCCGTTAGATAAATGTGTGTCCACTCACAGAGGTGACCGATGAGGTAACCAGCTCCTCCCTGGAACACATTTCAACCAATTTATGTACAACTAAATCAACGGTAACTATTTCCAGTTTACCGTTTAATTGCAGTCAGCTGGAATATGTTGCATTTTGACACGGCAGAGCAGGAGTCACGCACGCACACACACACACACACACACACACACACATATACTCTCACAGAGGACAATCTGCGCTCACAGAGGACAATCTGCGGGCAGCGT
>OMNV01009745.1:0-22939 GCA_900303265.1 Brotula barbata | reverse complement strand
GTGAAGGTGTAGCAGGTGTGCTTATGCTGCAGTGTCTCCGTCCAAATTGTGCGAGCCATGACTCACACAGCTTCCCTCTGCCTCAGTCTTTCCACCGGTTCAGCTTTTTAATTCAGCGCCTTAAACTTCCTCTCACCTTACTTTACTCTGCCAACTCTGATGCGACACACCAAAGCACACCAGGGCACTCCTTCACTCCTTCACCCCTATGTGTGTGGTAGTGGCAACCAAGATGCAAGATTACAAAAATCAACCACTTTTGCAAAAGTCAAATTCAATCTGAGCAGCGCTTGTGATTGGTTAAAGGGAGCGTTGCCCCTGGACCCCACAATGAGGTATCTATTACAGCGACTACCAAAGAAATGTTCTTTTAATTAGCCACATTTATCTTTTTTTTCCATGTTTTGACAGAAACTCTTACATAAACATACATCAACAAAGGGGAAACAGACCAACAAAATGCATGGTCATTTTTATGTTTGACAGCGCCACTTGGAACAATAACAACCGTGACCCTGGCTCAATATGTTTTGGTTTGGTTATAGTTTTCGGTTTTAGCTCTAATCTGGCTTTGCAGCACCTGCAGAGGATTGGGTGGAGGGAGAGGGGAAATGTGTGGGCAGCTCGCAAATAGACATTTAATAGTCATCTATTGCCAATCATGTGCACATCATTACCGGAGTTGCTTTTTTTCCCCCTTCAAAATGTTACATAAGACTTCCCACAGTCTGAAATGGATTTGGACGCTAATGTTCTGTTTTTATTTGATCCAGCCGTAATCTTTCTAACTGCCTCCATCTAAATCAATATGGTATGCAGCTGGATACAAATTATTTTGTTGACAATAGTTGCTTGTAAGTTTGTCAGCATGATAATTCATGCAGAGCTGTGTGTGTATGTGTGTGTGTTGTCTGTATGGTAATCTGGCTAGTGTTTACAGCAGGCTCCTCAGACAGCTGATCTTGGCCAGGGTAGAGGTAGCCCACAGGGACAGGTTTGCTTTGGCGAGATGTGGGCAAACTCTTAGCTGTGCAATATTAAACTTCTCGCTTTAACGTGCAGTCATTTGTGCGGTGAAGTGAGAGTGCGTGGAAGCGAGTGTGGGAAAGGGTGGGGTGAGTCCGATTTGTGGGGTGCAGACATGATGAAGCCTTGGTTCGTTGCTCCGCGTTGTTGCCCCCACAGCAATTGTCGCACGACTTGCCTGTTCTCCATTACGCCACATTTCAATGGAGTTTCCTGTCAGATATAAAAGGCTGGTGTGAATTTTACTGAACCTAAAACCATGTGTGGAGTTTTCCCCCACCTGGTCGTGCCAAAGTGTCGGCGAAGCGGAATGTGAAAATGTACACAAAGGCGAGGGAGATGATGTGTTACACCAAAGTGTTTCACAACAAACACAAAGCCATCGGACTGTTAACTGTAAGGTTGTTTGGACCTGCTTCTTTACAATGTACAGGTGCCGAGGAACGGAAAGGAAAGGAAGGGAAAGGAAAGGCGGCGGGCGGTGAGGTGAGGCGGAGGGTCTGTGGTGCCATAGACCAGGTCCGCCTGCTAGCCCTGATGGCGTAATGGGAACTGCCAGCTGTGGGCTTAATTACAACACACAGTGGTGAAGGGGATTGGGCCTGTTTTTCTTCTGGGACACACAGCTTAACCGATGTGTAAAGTTCAATGTTTTTAAGTCAGATGAAGGGAATCCGCAAAATTGCAGCAGCCACAACATCAGTGTGGGGAGTGATGGATCAGAAACAGTGATTGTAAATAGTGTGTACCCTTCTAGACCTGTGCTACATTTATCTCAGTCATATTAAGTGTATAGGGGGAAGTAGTGGGAAATAAATCCAACCAACGTTTTCCCACTTTTTTTTCACTTTAAAAAAAATCATCCTATACACTACGTCGAAACAGAGAAATATCACACCGTGTGTGTGAGAGTGGTGATTTTTAGAGGGATGCTGTTGACTAGTGGACCAGTTGACTACTGCTTGCAAAAATTAGTAGTATCCAAAATCTATTTTTAGTGCCCAGAGGATGAATTCTAGTGTTCTTTCATCTCCTGACAATATCAATCTAAACATTTCATTTGCACACAGTTTAATTCGATGAACGTTCACAAAGCATATTCATGCTCCCGCGATGAAGAACTTTCTCCATTTTGAAAGCTCGATGAGATTTTGTGGCGTTGAGACCAAACTTGTGAACTTTGAACACACAACATAACCTAACAGAACGGAACAAACGTTCATCATTCATTCTCCAAAAAGGGGATGGCCCAGGACCACTTAAAAACCGATGTTTGTTTTGTGTTCTATTACACCAAGTGATTAGAGATGTGAACATTATGATCATTGTTTGGGATCACTGATACACATGATTTGACTTTCAGCACAGTCAGTCCCTCCGTTCGTGTATTACCTTGTGACTGATTGAGCCGGCAGTGAGCCCTCGGTCGTAATGCAGTGCTCGTGTAATGCATTGTGCTTGGCTGCCTCTTCTGAAACATTTCACTAATGGCATTAATGTTCTGAGTACTCTGGGTCCTAGCTGTGCCAACTGACAGAGGAGGGGAAACAGAGAAGGAGAGGGGAGAAGTTGAGCGGTTGAATCTAAGCAGATGGCACTTGTTTTACTTTCTGCCTGGCCATCTGGAGTTTACTTAAACTGATGACTTCATCATCAAACACCGGCCCACTAGCCAACTATGGCACTCACCGCACACATACACACACTGGCCACCACACATAGGATACAAAGTGCAAAAGAATTTATGGGAAGTGCTCGGGAAGTGTATGTATGCATGTGTACAATCTCTAAGTGTGTATATGTGTGTATGTATGTGCGTGTAGTGGTTCTTGAGTTTTTGGCATGTCTTGTCTTTTAAATACACGTGTGTGTTTATAAGTACCAGACTGCTCTTGCAAATTTGCCAGTGTGTAAATGTCATCCCTCTGTCTCTACAGTCCTCATTCACTGTGACATAATACTGGCCTGAAGGATGCCATCATTAATCTAAATGTCCCTTGGCATTTTGTAACTCCTCTGTCAACTCTATAAAACTTTAATCACTGCAGTCATGAAGGACTGATCCCTGTCCCACCGCTGCACTCTCCAGGAGAAAGTCAAGAGCAATCAGTTGACTTCATTTACTTGGAAAAGTGTGTTTGTGACACCTGCACTGAGACGTAAGCACTGTAAATGTAAAGAGAAAAAACACTCATTAAAGAACATCAGTTGCCTGAAAAGTTCATAAAAACATCCAAGTGCTCTTAAGACTGATTTCTCATAAGTAGAAGGGGTATTTTTCCAAAACATGATGATGTGATGTTTTTGGAGACCCACAGCCAAGCTCAGGATGGTACAGTTTATCCTTTAATTTCTTGTATCCTGTCTGTTTTGTAAATTGTTTTGTTGACTCTGACACATTTTTAAATGGAAAACAGGCTTTTGACAAATTTGCATTAATTCCTGGCTTTGACCCTAAGCTGCAGGGATCACAAAGTATTAGCCTCATAGCATGCAACACAAAGATGTATTTGCCGTTGGCCCATTATTGTTGGTTTACGCACAAACAAGACATCTTGCTCAGTTCAAGGCGGTGCGGCAGGATTCTACGCAGGTCCTTGAGATTGGGCAGCATGAAGCCGCTGTACCACAGGTCGCTGTTAAACAGCTTCCCATAATAAGGTGAAGAACAAAGAGGATAACAAAGGACACGTAGATTCCACTCCTCTTTTCTGGTGTTTTATAGACTACCTGCGAGGCTAACGCTCAACCCCAAACGTAGAGGAATCTGTTTGTTGTGGTTGATGGCATTTCAGGTTGAAAACACTGTTGCTCAACAAACTCCCCCATGTTTTTCTATCTTTTTGGTGTCATACTTTGTGATGTGTTACTAGTATTCTGCTAACTTGCGCCTATCCGCATTCTAAACATTTTTAATGCGTTCAACAGATTCATAAAACTCAGAAAATTATGTGTTTCCATCGCCAGTTTTGTCCAAAACGGTTGTCAAATTTCAAATGTGAGATGGCGTTTCCATTAAATGCGTGATGCAAATAAGGCTCTTCTCATCCTTTGAAATGAGCTTTAGACGAAAACATGGAACTAGCTGCTCTTTGGGAAATAATAATAATAATTTCTCCCAAACTAAATACTTGGGTTTGAGAAAAATGGCCACCAGCTTGGTTTGTAATGACTTATTTTCGTACTGAGGCCATTCAGCCAAAACTGCATTATGTCAACATCACCTGAGCTGTTGATAAAAGAGCTGAGCTGAGCAGAGCTGAGAACTGAGTGAAGAAAGTATGGGCCATATATCCCAATATATCATCCATCGGGTCAATAAAACAAGATTTCATCTTCTTTTTCCACCCGTGCTGCTGCTATACAGCTCCCTTTGCTTTGAGTCCTTTCCACTGAGACCGTAAGATTTGTGGTTTCTTACGCATATCCTCTTGCAGCTCGCTCAGAGCTCGGATTTTTAGTGCAACCGTAACTTCTTTCACTCTGATTAAATTCAGTAAAATCCAAGGCTCCACTTCGGACCACACAATACACGCCATGCTTCTCTAAATCCTGCAAGTATCCTGCAACCTGCAATCCTGCAACATCGGATGCCACGTCCGTAACCACTAAACTTCCATTATGGTTCTATTGGCGTAAATGCATCTCTGCAATATTTTAGTTTTTAGATTTGTTATTTTTATTTGGTAAAAAAATGAAATTAACAAAGCAGAAACCAATCCTTTTTAAAAGAGTTAATACTCTGCGAGACCTTGTGCCGGACATGTGAGAGGAATATACATTTTAGCCGTTCAGTGCATCCTGTGGTGGCGGTGAGTTGAAGCGCTGTTTGCCAAAACAATGTTCACACTTTTCCTGTCACATTAAGAGCTGAGGGCTGATCCGGGACAGGGCAGGCGTTGGTTCCTGGTGCTGGATGCCCTCACTGCAATGATGCTGGTCATTTGGCTCAACCGCAAGAAAAGGCAAGAGGGTGAATACATAGTCCAGGGTAAGTAGTCATTGCAGTTAATTATGGGCTGGCTGGAAGCCTCAGCTACAGCTGCCACAATTAAAATGAGGTGAATGCACTACATCACGGGTTCAAAGTAATACAAGCACATTTAGGCAAGTACTGAACAATTTTCAGGTGCTTGTACTTTTCTTAGTCCACTTTGTGCTGCTTTTATATTACAGTCCCTCTCATTTCAAAACAAAATATTGTCTTTTTTGGAGTATATTTGTACATTGTCTCTAGATTCTTCAGACATTAGGATCAATGTGTGATAAACACAACAAACAATAACAAACCAATAAACTAGTTTTGGCTTTTGGGGAAATTTGTAATACAAGGTTAAAGTCACCGTCAGGTGAAGAACCTTTACTGCATAGGTACGTCAATAATATTAGCACCGTTTTTGTATTGTTAACGCTTTACTAAGTCATACCTCTGATATTACAATCATTTTATTTAGAATTTGCTTTTATCAAATTCTCCTTGTTTTTCTATTGTGCTACTTTTTGAAAAATAAAAAAACTGGCTGTTGATTTCTCTGCAGGATATTGGTACGACTGGCACAGTTACCATACCTTATCGAATTATGTGTTGTTACAAGAATGTAATGAAATTAAAATCTGTTTTTCTCAGACTGTGTCTCAGTATGGATGGGAAATGACATTTTCAGTAAACAGATACTGTACAGTGTATATTTGGTTAGCATTCCTGTCAAACAATGCCCAGCCTGCACATTTCTTCTCTTTCAATAAATACCTCAAAACCCCCCCAAATGCATTTTTCTGCAGAAACTTATATGATCTCCCCCAGTGTGTTTCTGGAGGAAAGGGTTGAGGTCGCCTCAGCAAAGAAAGTGAAAAAGCTTTCAAAAGCATTTCTCTTGGCCCACTCACCCCCGAACAAAGCCTGCTGTCAACTGGTCAAGGTTTCACTTCCTAATTACCTTCTCCTGGGGCACAATGACCAGGCCGTTGCCTAACCAGGGCCACTCTGGACCCCAAGCATTCTTTCCCAGACAACCCGCCTCTACCATGGACTCAAGGAAGTTCTTGGCCTGTGGTTCAAAATCTAATCTAATCTAATGAGAATGTTTGTTTTCTCCGTAGTCATCAATGAGTGATGAGAGTTGTTGACCCCACAAAATTAAACTATTGATCGTTAGTGTTCTGTGTATGTGTGTATGTGTATGGTGACAAATCTGACCCATGTAGGATACCCTTGTGTGGCTTTTGCTTGAGTTTTTTGACTTTGCGAGTGCTTAAAACCCAAAAGAAGCTCAAAAATGAGGACTAAAGGAAGAGGAGTACAGAGACAAACACGTGAAATGCAGCCATGGCAGACACACGGTTCCTTATTGAGTTGAGCGCTGAGTGATTTTCATTGATGCTCCTCTGCCACCCAGGTCACTCCCAAGAACACCCAGACGGGAATTCCACCCAGGCTTATCTCACCAGCCCATCGACCGCCACCACCAAGGAGGAGGAGGGGCGGGGTGGGTTTGGACTGAGGGAGGGGTCAAAAGGGTAAGAGGGGGTCGCCGATGCTGCCTGGATTAGGGGTTAGAGGAAACCTGTTGTTGGTGTAAGCAGTTCAGTTGTGTTTACCAACAATTGCTTTCTCAGCGGAGAGGAAGCTCCAGGGGCGGCCGTGAGTCGCTGAGGAGCAACAGGTTAGCGGTGAGATAAAGTAGCCATCAGGCCAAGTCTCCTGTTCTTCTGTGCCCCTCAGTCCCTCCAGCAGGGGAACGCAATGGGGGTAGAAGCAGTTTGAGCTAATGCTTCATTAGGTCTTTACAACTATAAGCCAATGTTTTTCCAGTTGAGGAGCTACTTACTCAGTGCTTAGATCCGCTAAGCCCTTCATGACTTCAGGAGTGAACTCTGATTTGGCAAGATGGAGTCTGAACCACTAAACCGCTGCTGCACTCAGCCATGGTTTGTTACCACTTTGTGCATACTAGAGGTATGATATGATGATGATTAACATTTCATAGCCAGGTGATTGCGAGGAGAATTTTTTAAAATGGCAATGAAGTCCAACTCAAGTCCTGATTCGAGATGGGTCAAGACACAAGTAGGGTTACGAGCATAAAAACTTTGAATTTTGAGTCTGAAACAAGTTATAATGACCACTAAAGCAAATTTAATGCTAGGTTAATACTTTGTAGGGACGATTGTTTAGTTGTTTAGTTGATTTGATTAACACATACATATTTAAAACTATTTTTTATATACAGTATTTGTGGGATATTAAATCTTCCATTTGGGGGAGAAATTCAAGTCTTTACAAGTCAAAGGCCTCACGTTCAAGTGCAGTAACAAGTCTGGGATATAAAAGTCAAAATTGAATTTAATATATAGAACAATATAACACATATTCTGTGAAATCATTTCAGAAGAATCCAAGAGAAGCTACAAAATAAAGAAGCCTGTAATACTGTATATGGAGAGAATATATGCACACTTAATCTTATTGTGCAGGTGCAGCTGTACTGTACGTCATAGAAATTCACAACTTAGCAACAGCGGACCGACGTCACAGTAAGACGTGGCCCGTCAACAGCACATCCACTCCTGTCTGCATACCTTTTTCCACCTGCTTCTGTACTAAACATTCACACTGTAGGATTTATGCAGTTGCTCCTTTTCATCCCCCCATCTTCATCCACCAGTCACCTTCCACTACTCATTATTTCACATAAAGTGTAGTCAATATCCATCTGTAAAAAAACATGTATATTATATGAAGGAATTTATCCATTATAGAACCTTGTTCCAAGATACTGTCATTTATAGTTAATAATAATTGTTGTCAAATTATATGAATCACCTCATCAGCAAACCACAGAAAATAAACATTCTAATTACTTTCCAAATTCTTCCCCCAGTGAACAGCGAAATGGAAAATCTTTCCAGTTATGTATCCCTAAAACTGGCAACATCCGGGTTGTAAAGCGCTGCAGAGTTCATCAGCTGGAAGACAAAAATGAACAGAATTCTGCAGCGGACCTGATGAAAATAAAAGAAGTTCTTTATGTCAATTGTTGTTTGACTATAAAAAAGATTGTAAGGCTGAGCCCAACTGTAAAATCGACATGTCTCCCGGTGCAGATCAGCTTCGGTTATTCCCCTTACAGTCAATCACCAGCATTTACTTCAGCCAGACTTTATTTTCTGTTTCCGTCATTCTTTCGTTCTCTCTTGGACTAATTTAGACTTATACATATTGTCACTCGTCGGTCGCCCATTATGAACCATCTATGTTTAGCCTCCTACAGTTTCAGTGGGCCTCATTTCTCCAGATTTCACCGTGTTTGGAGTGCCGAAAGACACGGACCCAACTACAACTGAGCCATTACCAATTCTAAACATGAAATGTGCGACTCAAAACTTTTTCCCACCCAGAGTAAAATATATTTACACTGTATATGATCAAAAACTAAGAGGCTATTCCTCAATCTCACCCGCATATCAACGTTGGAAAATGAAGTTTGATTCAGTCAGAACAGAAAATGATCAGCTACGTCTTTAAGGGTCAAGCATCACCCTCATTCCTCTCCCGGTACTGGTACATGGGGTCATGACCCACATTGCACGAAGGATGATGGTTGCCTCGGTGTGTACGTGCATGTCTGTGTGAGTGTGTGCGTGTGTGTGTGTTTGTGCAGTAAAGGAACGGTGGGAAGTTGATGTTGAGTGTTTCTGACTTGATAACTGATTTGGCCCTTGGTTCACCTTTAATCTCTGATGTGGCTGGCCAGTGAAAGGGTCACAGAATGGTACTACAGGATTTAACCCAAACGACTCAATGGTTTGTTTAAATCCCATAGAAAATTGTGTCACTCACTCACAAATGCCTACTGGAAGTTTCCTTTATTTTCAAGTTCCCTTTGACTACAGGCAAATGATAGAATAACACATTTGTATGTTCACATACAATATTTGATACTAAGGAGACTAAGATTCCAGAGGAATTAAATGAAGTGTAATGTAAGATGTAGAAAATCATAAATAAACACAATTTAAGTCCATAACTTTTCATTTTATTTATGAAAGATTACTATTAAAAAGACACAGTAACAAAGCCGAACGTCATTAGCAGCGAGAGAAGGAGCCAAAAACAGCCAAGCAATAACCAAGTTGGCCATCTTGCCAATCCCCTGATCGAAACCACACTGTTAAAGAGCAAAACGACTTCTAGTCGAACAAGACCAATTCAAAAGTGATTAATCTTTGTCGTGTCTGATTTTGAAAACGGTTATGTTTGTTTAATTTCCTATTGAATGGGGCCATTGTGGCTGGAGCCAAAAAAGAAATGTGTTATTCATCCGCATCGCCTCCCCTTTATGCTCCTCCTGATTTCTTCCGACTGGATCTTCTTCAAAGATTACAAGGATATTTAGTTCTGCTTCATATTACAATCTGCTGCGGGTGGGACGGCCATGTTAAACGGCTGCTGACATCGGTTAGGTCCGATGCGTTCGCCGCACAAGCAGCTTCTCCCATTTGGATGGTTGGTTGAAGTTTGTATAGGATTAATCATTTTGTGAGAGACTGATGGACTGGCCAACTATCGTCTCTAGGTGGTTGTCAGTTACAGCCATGAAAATGAAAAAGTACAATTTTGTGTTTCACAATGGGATGGAGAATGTATTTGAACAGCTGCTATATTTACTTCTCAGCAGACCATTAATTGCTATTATGGGACGCCATGCACGTTGTAATACACGGAAAGAGACACGCGCTTTGAACCAAACAGCCCCTGAAGGCTTAAATGAAGACTTAAGTTTTGATTTCTCCACATCCCAGTGCTCCAGAAATGTAAAATAGAGAGGGATAAGTCATGTTATAGCTTCATTTTATAGCCGACGGTCTCAGCAAAGATTTTGTCGGATAACATGAGATTCCAAAGAAAATTAGAATACACACATATCTGCGTGTTTAAACGACAAGTGCCATTAGGGTGCTGGTTGAGAAGTGCCACCTCTCCAAAAAGCCCTAATGGCCGCGGTCGGCTTTTATGTGAATAATGTTGTTTATATTAGGCCTCAGCTCCTACATTAGTGTCCTTCAAATGTCTACACCCTCACAGCCATTTGGCATTTCCAAATACTCACAGGCCTCCTATGTAGGGTCCATTTTCAAGAGCCATGCACCAATGGAAAGTGTGTGTGTGTGTGAGTGTGTCCGTGGATGCATGTGTTTTTTAAGTGCTGTAGAGCAGGAGTCATTGAAGGGCTTCATTAAAGAATGGAAAGTATGTAGCCATCTCTGCAGGCTTTCCTCTCACCTGCACCGTTCAGCGTATGCCCAGTTATGGCCAGCCTGAGAGTCAGCCTCTATTGAATAAAACAAATACTGCCCCCTACAGGTCAGTGGCTGAACCTGCAGCACAGATTTGAGTCCAGAATATTTAGAATTGATCTTGGAGGAGCAAGAGCTTCAAATCTCATCCAATCTCAACCTATTTGACCAAAGAGGGAAATTGTGCTGAATGGACTCAAGGAGACACCAGCATGTGTCATACTAATCCCCTCAAAAGACCACTTTCATGATCATATATCCTCCATAACTGCAGACCAGCAGCATTCCTGTGTTTCCCCCTGAATCCCACAAACACATCTGAATCCCTGATTTGTACTGTATCCCTTACACACAAACGTAGCTCCTTTCATCCCCATTTTGGTGTCCCACTTTGCTCTGACTGTGTTCACACACAACAGTCAGTCGAACACACGGGAGTCAGGCAGACCTCCATCATGGCCTCCTTCCCAGAGTTTCTGATCACCAGATATGAATGTGCGTGTCATCAGTCCCAACTTCATAAATGTTTAGCACGCAAGCCAGGCACTCAGCGACGCTGACGAATCCACACATGCAGATGTATTCATTCACAGTCATGTTTCTGATATCCGATTCCTCCTTCTTGTGTTTTTACATACACCAACGCAGGCTCTAATCTGTAAATGAAGCGTGGCACGAAGGGAGCTCTGTGGTGAGACAAACATTTAAGGATAAAGTGGAAAGTAGATGAACAGACAAATGTTTTGGCCCTTTTAGAGCAGGATTGGGTTGAAGAATACTCATTAAAGGTATAAGGTCCAAAAGCAGAGGCCAGAGAGAGAGAGAGAGAGAGAGAGACGGAGACAGAGTGACAACACGCTGAGAAGACAGATGATGAAGTGAGGACTGAGTAGCAGAACAACACGTGCAGGGCGTAAAAAAGCCCATCACAGTCAATCAGGCGTCAGCCACTAGTCAGGGAGGAAAAGAGGGGAAACTTTACCCCAGCTCGGGCCCTCCTGAGTTGGCCTGCCGTGTGCAGCATGGGGGAAATCCACTGGATGTCACATACATCTTGATTTTTATGAATGCTTTGATAGCTCCCCTAAAGGCACTCCCATGACCAGGTGGAGGGTATTTATACAAGCGTGTCAGAAAAGCAAAAATGAGGGGAAGGGATATTTGCTGATCCCCTTTGCTCGCCGAGAAAAAATCTTGCGGTTATTCTAATTGCAACTGGAAATAATTATCTGGATGTGGACCCTGGGAAGCGGGTCACTTGAACGTACCCTGCGCTGATCACCAGGTGTGAAGGGTGGATATTTGTGACTGACGCACTGGTGTCCAAAGAGACGGGGAACCCTGCATTCCTACTATGAAATGTATGCGTGTCAGGTGAAGTACTATTAATGGATTACAAGCAGATTACACAAATTTAACACTTTATGAAGCCTCATGAGCAACACATGTGCATCTATGATTTTACACGTACTTCAATATGCACACAATCCAGAGCATGAGCATATGTGAAAGAGACAAAGAACAGCTGCCACTCCAAGAGTTTACGAGAGAATATTTCAAATACGCCTTAAGTCAAATCAAAAAGCACACAACCATGCACGCCATCTCCCATTAGTTCAATAAGTTTAAGGACTTTATTGCGTCCAACACTGCAAACAAATTCCATGCATTGTAGTAGTCAGTGATTATTAGGCTCTCTTGGACACCTTCAGTTCCCACCGAGTACTTGCATATTCAGTACCGCTGTACAATATATGGCTTTGGTGTTTTTATGGTCACTCTGCAACATGAACGCAGAGGTTATAGGAAGTTTTAATCTCTAAGAATGTCTTCTGGTGTGACCGCATGCTCTCCAAACTGAAACAACACACCCAATACATTATTCATCTAAATTAACACCATGGCTTAGATGGTGGAAGAGGTATAAACCTCTCATCATATGTTAAAGTTAGCTAGACATGTTAAAGGGCTGTTATGTATGCAAAAAAATGTTTTAAAGAGTAGTATTGACAGCTGAGGGAGGTGGAATGGGGATGAAGTGGATTTCATGAAATTCGAGCTGTGCCATTAATTGGTTATTTTGTTTTGAACCGTTCATAGAGCAGCGAAAATCTCCTTTTACATCCCTGCTATGGATGCAGAGTGCACTGCGTGTTTTTGTGTCGCTCCATGCTCGTGTCCTTGTTGTGCACTGAGCGTACACTCATCTGTGGTGTATACATGTATGTTAGCATTTCTTTGCTCCCTGGTTTTGTAACATGGTAATTGTGCAGAGCAAGTACCAGTGTGCCAGGTCTCAGTTTAATGAATCCCACCTGTAACACATTTGCACATTCATTCCTCTCCAAGGAGAAACCCTGTTGCCAAAGCAAAGCCTGAGCAGACTGGAAGTGTGTGGCTATGTTGAGTTACAAATCCAAATAGTGCACCAGAAATGGCTGACGACTGTATCAACCCATTTAGATCCTGCTGATTCTCTGCTGATATGAATGAAATCTATATTTATATACATTTACCGTGATCGGCAAACAGGGAAGGAGGAGGAGAGGCCAATGGAATGTCAGAGCAACTTGCCTTGTTGCTGAAACCCTCTGGCACGTGAAAGGGATTTCATAAACATGAGTACATTCAATGATTTATTCAACGGCTAATCTCTCCACAAACTGTATACATACCGATATCTCAAAAGATTACTGGACCATTCATCTAGGGCTTTCCATGTGTTCAGTATAGCGCTGAATATCCTCGCTGCAATGTTTCAAAAGTCCCGTTTTTATCATTCTCCTCAAGAGAGCGTCTGCGTTTGCTCCACTTCTTCATGTTGCCCCTGAATCTGTCCTCAAACCACAGGAGCAGATATCTTCGTAAGGGAATCATTTTGGTTATAAAATAGAAAGTCTGAATAATAATCAGAGACATAGGGGAGGTCCCTCTCAGTGACTGCTCCACCTTTTCGTCGGGTTGCAGTGATGGCAAAAATTCCCACTCTAACAGCAAATGAGTTCAACTATGTACCTGATCAGATGTGATCTACATTGAGCATTTATAGTACGTAATTGACCTGACTTGGAGCGAAATCCCATCATGCAACTAGAGAGACTAGATGATTAATTTTTCTGAATTAAGCCTATTAGAGTTTTGTCAGTACAAGAATCACAAGCTCCAACCTCAGAAATAATCATTACATGTGACAGTCACTGCTTTGATGTTCTATAAGACCTCTGGTAAACTTCACTACATTTACTTGACAAGGTATTATCCATATCATACAACTTACATACATCGTATACGGGAACATAATACACGTGCATAAACTATGAACATACAGTGTAAAGTTCATCTCATCTCATTCCTAATCATGTGTGTGTTACACCTGTTTACTTCAAGCTTTAGTATTTGCTGAAGAATATCCATTAGTTTTTGTGTTATACTGTACGTTGATGTTTTTGTGCAAAATTTTTTGCATTATTGGAAATCTGATATATATATATATATATATATATAGTATAGAAATAAACACAAGCACAGCAATGTAAAAAATAACACAAAAACACATATAAACGGATGAACTATTATGTATATCATATATAAACTTGTGTCTGACTTATTGTTCATTTTGTGGCTATCCTGTCTTTTTGTTTGGCAGTTAAAGTTGAGTCAGTCATGGCTGTTATATTTAAGATTCTCCCAACTGTGCTCTTGTTGCTCATTTCAGTCCTGCTGCAACCAGTGCTCCCAGTTGGTGGTCCCAGTAATGAACAGCGGGGGTGGAGACAGACCAGATTGAATGAGATGCCAGAGATCTTTAGCTCTCTCCTTCAGGGCTTTTTGCATTTAGTCACCCTGAGCTCATAATTGTGTGACTAAAGCAATTGTTCTCTTAATTGAAGGCATTCAACGCCTCTGCTGGCTTTCCCGCTCCCTCAGGTGGGCCTCAGTTGATCCTTCAAGTCTTCAGGTGGGATTCAGGTGATCTTTCAATGACGACCAAATATAAGAATTTTGCATTGCTGTATTCTATTTAAATTGTTTCCAAATGCATATCAGATCTGGATTATAATTTTGCTTTAAAGACAAGACTTTAATCTGTAAACCTACAACAAATCACCCAGTTCTCTTTTGCTGATCTGACATAGAAAATTCTACGAGATTATATGGGCCCTTATCTTGAGCACCACAGTTATAACAGGTCATAATATGTAATTCTGGCTCATAAACACAAACACATGATTATGAAACTGTGCAGGTGACCCAGAGGTAAAAATCCGTCCGCACGATTTATTGCAGCGCTGGGTATAGCCGAGACTTTTACTGCAGTACAGCCCGGTTGTGGTCAGCTCGAGACAAATGCCAGGACAATGTCTACATATATAGGGGTGAGACTGTAATATATGATAATGTGTTTTTCCGTGCTTCATAAAGAACAAAGTCTTATTCTCAGTCTCCCTCTCTTATTTTCCTATAGCTGGGTGTCACAAATATTTGATGTAATGGATTTGAAATGAGTCACTCCACCTTTTGTCCTAAAACACCTGTGAAGCAGTTGCGTCTGCGGAGCACCATTTCAACTTTAATTCCTCATTCTGAATAATTCACAAGCCCAAAGAGTGTAAGAGGGTGGAGAAGCCAAATCGGAGCACATGTGTATAAGAACAGTTGACATGCACGCACACAAAGAGAAGTCGCCCCAAAACTTGCAAATGGAAAAAAGAATTTGCTGGGGCCACGGTTTGTTTTCACCTGAAGCAGTCATTTATCTTGGCCAGAACCCAACACTAAACCACTGTGTATGTTTCTATGGTCTCAGTGGGTTTGTGTGTGCACCACAGCCACTTAAAGTGGTGGGGGGAACTGCAGATTTCAGTCCTAATCTAGGAATTGTGAAACCACACCATTTCCTTACACTTGAGAAGTGCTTGGCATCTTGTTCAGCTGCTGAGGAACTGTATACATCAGCTCTGATGGAGCGTGCAGATGAGTTTAGGATGTGTGTTTGTTTTGCTTTACTGTGGAGAGGAAAGGAAATATAAGAAACGTTTGTTGCTACAGTATCTTTCAAACACATTGTTATCCACCGTAGCATTCCAGATTTCTCTCTCAGTCTCTCAGCCTCTCACTTAAACGCCAAAGGTGTTATCGTGAAGCCACACAAGCCAACATCACACAAGACAAAATGTTGAACTTCATAAATCATGAAGCAGGAAGTCTGTAAACTGCACACAGACTATTGATTATT
Organism: Brotula barbata; assembly: GCA_900303265.1. NCBI lineage: Eukaryota > Metazoa > Chordata > Actinopteri > Ophidiiformes > Ophidiidae > Brotula > Brotula barbata. Next base: position 7,380 of record OMNV01009745.1, on the reverse strand, counting down.
GACCCTATTCTTTCCACCGATGGGATAAAAGAGGAAAAATATCATTTTTTTTTTTTGTTTTTTTGGTCCGTAGCTTTCTCGCTGCTGTTTGTTTTGTTTATTGTATTTACAGATGTGAAAAGAATAAAAGAAGACATTAAAGTCACTGTAAATTTATGACACGTTAAAAAGTTGCATATCGAGGTATAACAGATGTCTTGGCAGATCCACAGCACCCATCCAGTCGTAAACATCAGATTTCTGAGAATATAACAATAGCCACATCATGCAATGGTCTGCATGCAAACCCAAAATTACAGCAGCAGTGGAGATAAATAAATGAAAAATATTACTATAAATCCATGGAAATTTGATATCAAATGAGTCTAGCAGTCAGCAATGAGGAATATGTTGACAGTTTTAAAACGATTGATGGACCTGAGTGAATAGATGAAAAGGGCATCTGATGTTAAAAAACACTGACCAAAGACTGATGTCTTTTTTTAATGTGTAATGCGGTTGCAAATGTAGTCCTGAATCTGATATGAGTGATTAAAGGTAAATCCAATTTTGTAATTTAAAGTAAAAAGTGAACTATCTTTTGTACATTCCAATAATGTAGAGCAAAGGTCCATGCCTAAATTGAGCATGAAAACTGAGTCAATATTGTCACACAGCCTGCAGTTGCAATCATCCATTCTCTCTTTTTCCCAAAACAATAGATTCCACAATGAACTTAGATTACCACACGTTTCTTTACAAGACGTTACACAACATCAGCAAAACAAAGTCCTCAAAACAGGGATTTACCGCCTCTCTCCAGTCAACAGCCCCCTTGGGAGCTTCCGGAATGAATCCCAGACTGCTATGTAACTCAGCTATCTCACTGACCTGCTGTGCAACCAGCTACTTCAACCTGGAGCATACACACTGTGGCTATACAGCCACATCCTGGCCATAAATCACTGAGTAGCATGAACTTCCCTGGAATGCTTGTTGAATTGCCAAATGATTGTTTGTAAGTCCAAGCAAGGTCCAAAGCTTATCAGTGTCAAACACATCTTGTCGTTATCAGCAGATCAAGCTGAGATAAAACTGATCTCTCTCGCACCAAATTAAGTCCAGGCTGTATTTCCAGTAACAGAGGAAAAAAAGGTGTCGAGCAGGTTCAGCGGAGGTGCTGATCATCAGCCTAGGAGCTGTGCTGTAAGCTGCATTTCATTTGCAACAGCTTTCAATGTGTATTTCAATTTGAACATACCCAAATTTCATTGATACTTTTGTGTATTTGGAGGAATTTATTTATTTATTATCGTTTATTTATTAATTTATTGAAAGAATTTCATAATTCAATGCCAAAGCCAGTGAAATAGGACAAAAAAATGTTGTTCACACTGTTGCATGAAAAAGCTTGTGGCTGCAATTTTACTGTATACATAAACATAACATCAAATTGAGGGCATAGCAGAGACAAAGCAATGCCCAGCCAAGCACCTTAACATAGTCCTCTTGTGTTTATTTTATAAATAACGCTTTCTACCAACTCATAGCCAATCGTGTCGTTCTTGATAAAGTGATGCATGACACTCACAAGCTAATCTGTTGGACATGCTGCATCTAATTTTAAAATTATGTCCACGTAATGAGCCGTAAAATCATAACTCACAGACCGCTCCTAAAAAAGGAAGTGGATATTTGTTTCCTTTGATTATATTATGGAACATTCTTATTTAGCTCATATACTATATATATATATACATGGTTCTTGATAACAAAAAAGAGATTATAAAGTTAGTTGACGAAATTGAAAAATGACACGTTCAATGACCAATGAACAATGTCGTTGTTCTACTGAATAGATCCTTGGTTGTGTTGTTGTAATTCTCATATGTACGTCACTTTGGATAAAAGCATCTGCTAAATGCGAATTGTAATTGCATTGTAATTGTAATCGACCAATGACCACATATTAAAAGCTACAATTTAACTGTGACATATGCAGCCTGATTGAGGGTTGCCAGATTAGTAAATGCACCACAAGGCTCCATATTTTACCGTCAGCGTTTTTATGTAATTACACTGCTATTACAATTGCGACCACGACTCACTATAAATGTAGTGTAACATAGGCCAACCTACACACTGCTATTACAATTACAATTCTAAAATACTACAATATTACAACTAGTCATCCAAAATCATTCACTTCTGGTGAAACCATTTTGTTGTATTGTTGTGCAAATTATCTGTCCGGTTGTTCCAATACCTCAGTCTTCCTCAGTACTTTCCAGGAAGCTGTCACCAGGCATCCCCATGAGTGTCAATGATACTGCATCTGCCTGTGCTGGACACCACCAAGATATGAAGGTGTATTATCTTACATATAACGTCATACACAGTACACCCAGACAATAGTTTACAGCTGAGGAAGAAGAGTCCAAGAGACATCCCAGGGACAACATGTCAATGGGTTCTGACACTAAGAATCCCAATATCGCTTCCGTTGCTCACAAATCAGATGTGAGAAATGCGGCAAACTCCCAGGACTAAAAAACACAACATGTGAGATGCTACTAATTCGTACACAGTAAATGAGTATAAATGATCGGGTGAATTTTTACACAGAACAACAGAACAAACCTGTAAACTGTTGATCTGGCTGAATTGACCCCCTGAGTTTGACCTCATTCAGCTGGTCCCTATGGCTGACCAGAATCACATTTTCAGATTTAAGGCCAGTGTGTACAACTCCAACGGTCTTGTATCCGACAAAGGCCACCAGCAGTGGCGAGAAGAAAGGCAGATCATCACATGACGCACACACACGCATGCACACACACAGTGGGTGGCCTGGCAACGCTGCAGAGACCTTACTGGTAAACTCTACATGGACTTAAAATAAAGCAAAGACAGTTTAAAATATTGGAAGGGAGAAATCAGAGGCCTCTTGATATTGCTGGGGACATGTCCACCTGTTGCCAATTTACACCTGTGTATCAGATACAAGCATCAATAATTTAACAATATGCCGGGGATCATATTTTAATGTGCACCTTTACTTTGGATAATTGAATACATTTTACATATTCGAGTGTTTGTAGCATTTTACACTGAATTTTGGAAGTGGACCGTTTTCCATTGTATAGTTAGTACTCTTTCTTAACTAAAGGATTTGGGTCCCTTTACCACTGTTCTTCTGAAAAGTTGTTACTGGAGTCATATTATTGTTGCCATTTCAACCATGAACCAATTAAGGCAAAGGTTTTGATTTACCAATCTATGTGTGCCAAGAGGATTTCTCACCCATGACCGTACCTGACACCCGACCAACAACCCAGCTCTACAGTGTCGCTGGGCCTATGAGATGCTCTTCACTGTTGTAGCCCCACTTTATGATACAGGCCAAATATGCAAATGCAAATTTTTGTCTGATGCAGCGTCCACCTGACCTCTTCAGAGACTTGGGTGGGCTCCTGAAATACCTCTCTTAATTTGACACGACCTGATTTGGAGGATTTCAGTGTTATTATTCCTCTTGGACGTGTGCACTAACATGTGATGCGAGAGGTTGAGGGAGGTCTTCCCAGAGCTGTTATGAGAGCTGACGTGAGACAACAGTCGGCCGTGCCTTTAGGAAAAAAGTGGTGGAGGTAGAGCGTGGGTGAGACATGATATAGAGAGGCATGAGTGACAGAAAGGGGTGAAAGCTGGGGTGAGAGGGAAAAAATGCAGACGTATGATGTGTCAGAAGTGACGTGGACGATGCAGACACACATCCAGAGAATCTGAGTTTAGGTGTTGAGTCAACATCCACACCTTTTTTTCAGCGAGATCTCTTCATTCCTCTCTATCTTTGTCCTGCTCTCCAAAGCATCTCTCTATTGTTGTGTTGGAAGTCCCTGCGTTTTGACAGCTGTGCTTGGAGCGCCGCGACTGCAGTCTAGAGGGAAGGGTGTGTATGTCTGGCTGTGTGTTGTCTGATAGTTTGTAGTGGATGTGGACACTTTGGTGTGTAGTGTCTGGGTATGCAAATATCTGCATTATAGTCTGTGGAGGATTGAACTTTTAGGTGAGTATGTAATGATGACAAAAATAATACATGTACAGAATACGTATACAAGATTCAGCTGAATTAAATCTCTGAATCTGGGAGAGACACAACGAGACATGGAACGATTGCCAAGAGAAAAATAAGAGCAGCTGTTTTGCAGCTGCCTACATGGATAAGACATGTATCCAATGAGTATATTTATTCAAGTGCTGTACTTAAGTAGTTTTGAAGTACTTGTATTTTACTTGATTGTCTTTATTATGTGATACTCTCCATTATATTACATTTAACGGATTACTATAGTAACTAGTAATTACATTATTTATTCTTTAACTAATTAAAGCAAAGTGAAGTAAGTTGTATAATAGATAGAGATAAATGCATTTTCTTTGATCATTTTCTATTTCCCAAAGGAAAGTAATGGGGAGCTGTGTAAATCTAACACGTTATTTGACCTGGAAACGTAAAAAATAACATAACTTTATTGTCATCTTAATTGTTATTCCTGGATAAACCTGATTGTGGAGCTTCGTGAGGTGATAATGGCCTGTACTTTTGAACTGCTGTGCGACGCAAATTACCCCAATGTGGGATCAATAAAGTTCATCTCATCTCATCATCTCATCTAAAACACATTCATAATTAAGGGTTTTCATCATCTTAAGGCAAAAAAATACAGAATTGAAGATTTTCATCAGTGATGCTTTAACAGGTTGCTCTATAGTTTAGCGTTAAGGCAACGGTCTTTACAGAGAGTTCATTTTAAAGCATTTTACCGTTACCTAAATGATGGCACTCTGTGGATTTGGCTGTTTTCCCTCATTTTCATAATGCAGTCAACATGCGCTGAGCATCATCAAAGTTATAGAACTAATAGTTATAGAAATGCACTCAGTAAGACAAAAGCGTAGGCCCCGAACTGATCATTTGCTTGTTAATTCTTTACTGTTAAAACATGTTGACGTCAGCATGTAACACATGTGAATTAAAACCTACACACCTGATGTATTACGAGGGTTTTCTTGAATCCAATTGAACGAGAAGAGCAGTACACCGAGCTGATTCTGCTCACACTTGAGCCCTTTGCCAGTGTGCGAGTGCTTAAAAATCACGCAAACGTCTCTTCCACTCTATAACATTGCAGCTGGTACACATTTTGTCCTGATTGGTGTGGCTGAGTGAGGCGAGCTTTGGAATAAAGTAGGAATGTGTAATGGGTGCTAGGCAGCTGGTGGCTGAGCCCCGCTGGGTCGCCAGGAGCAAGGCCAGGCCAGCCACATGAGCCTCAGCTGATTCGTATACCCAGTGCCATGTACACACAGCCAAACCCGCTCACCCGCACACAGCTACAGTACGAGCTGAGGGCCAAAACAGGATGTGGTTGTGGATGATAATGATTAGAAAGCGGAGAGCCAAATAGATTAATTGTAAGGGCTCAGATGTTGAAGATAATTAAAATAGACATGCTGTTAATCTTCTTTAAACGTGATGGCTTCTTCGCCCACCCAGTGAGTCGTACACTCAACAATCACGCGGGTCAGTACAGTTCTCCTTTTTCTTCCAAAAGCAAGTGTTGACCACATGTTAATGTTGCTGGCTCTCACCTTTAAATTAATAAGGCAACTGCAGAATTCTTGCCAATGAAGTGAGAAGTTATTATTTCTTACTGTAACTGACTCAACACCAATTAGTGTCAAAAGGAGCAGCTGGATTACAGTAATGACATGGCAAGCGTTGCGGTATCAGGCTTATCAGTGTGCTAATGTCACATCATAAAATACTTACACGTCCAAGGACCACAGAGGGTTTATAGCAGGCACTTTTCCTACGATATGTGCTCTCCAAACAAGGTACCTAATCAGCTGATGAGCGGAATGCAGGAATATTTCAGGAAGAATGCACCTCCACTTCCTCCTCATCACTTATTGTTAACTGCAGGGGTTACATAACTACATCAGTGGATTCAGGTGAATGTATATTCATACTGATTGCTCGTTTCTTGGTGTAACTTATAGCCTTCCAGAAATCCGTGGGACTGGGCTGACCTGCGGTGACCCTCTGAGATGAAAGGAAGAGTAAAGTCCATGTTTTAGGGCCTTAGCTCCGGTGAGTCGATGGTTTTGTTTGGGTCCTTCCCTGTTGTTTCAGACAGACAGAACATGTGGTGAGTTGCTCCAATCAGGAAACATTTTTCTTTTTTCCCAAGCTTGTCTAAGAAGCTCATAAAAGAGCAGGACTTCCTGCGGCCATTTAACGACACAGCACGCATTGTCATCAACTGAGTCAAATAAACACTCCTTGACATGCCATCCAAAGAAAATGAGCCAATTGTATATTTATCTTCGAGTCTTTAATGTACGCGATCAACTTTTTTTATTTACCTGAGCGAGAGGACGATAAAGAAATAACAAAACCTTTAAAAGTAAAACAATCATCATATAAAAGATACAATAAAAAAGATTTGAAGCAACAAAATTCCCATGAACGTGGGGAATTTCCTGAGTGAAGGCAAGGTGGTCATAATTCAAAAGACCTCCTGATTCTATCTGTTCTGTGATGCCCTCAACTGGCTACAACTGGTATTGCCCTTTCTGGTAACCCCAGCGTCATCAAACTTTCACTTTGAGTCATGCTTAAAATTAATCAAAATAAATTGTATTTACTCAGTTAAATTTCATTTAAAATAGTTTTATGTTCATTTGGAATAAAAAACTCATGGCCACGGTGCACATTTGCGCAGAAAATGTGAGTCACAATTCAATTACTGGGGAATTAACATGCAGAAGCAGATTTCCCAATAAAATCACAAAGGTCAACATGTTGATTTTGTTTTCTGATAATAATCAGGTCTGCTTTTACTTGGTAAACGCTTTCAGTAATTACTAAAAATATTCCGTTATTTTCTGGAACTCAACGATCTGTTAAAATTGGGCAACGCGAGTTAGTATATGAAGAGTAAGCATCTCCACGAGTCTCATTAAAGATGAATTATTTGAGGCAAACAGTTTAATGCAGTCTTAGAGAGTTATCAGACTAATATGACTCATACCTCAACTTGGTTCACACCACTGTGTATTATTCACAGTTGCTATGATACCCACATCCTCTCTCCCCATTTCTTTTCAGATTCTTAGAGAATCATGTGATTTAGGGCACCATATAATTCCTACTGTGACATCTCTCTCTCTTTCTCTGGTTACCGTTATTGTTGCTCAGCACAGGCCACGGTGCTTGGCTCCCCCAGCTGAGAAGAGGGCACCCACTGGGGTTTTCCAATGATGAGAACCGCACAGCTCAGCCCAGTCAGCAGGCAGTGGATAAGGCCCCGAGCTGCTCCCACCTCCATTCTC
>OMNV01009744.1:0-25900 GCA_900303265.1 Brotula barbata | reverse complement strand
GGGGGGGGGGGGCGGATCTGTGACATCAGTTCAGTGACACTTGTGAGGTCAAATAGTGTTAAATTAAGTCTGGTCTGATAGCAGTAGAACTTCTTCATCCTTCACTTTAAGACACTTGAACCTCTGTGTGTACCTCATCTCTTATTTTGAGGCAGAGTCTCCCAACGTATCCCTCCTCCACGTGCCAGCTGTGAACCAGCCTGACCACCTCCTCCTCCGGCGCCAGGGGGCGCTGCTGAGCACAACGCTTCACCTCACTGCGCTCCTTTGACAGAGGCAGTTTCTCCTCACACAGGAAGTACTCCGACGTGGTTTCCGCAGACGCGACAATCTACACAGAAAGGTAGAAGGCAAGACACTACGTATCACGTGACCTGCTTTTTTTCTCTCTCTACGTTTCATGTTGACGTGTGTGTTGGACATTACAAACCGTGTCCAGGAGCTGCTTGGCGGTGGTCTGCTCCGTCACGGCGTAGACAGTGAAGGGTTCCGGGCCGGGGGCTCCGTGCACCGTCACGCTCTGCTGTTGGGATGAGCGTTTCTCCTCCGAGCTGAACAGCTGTGAACCGAACAGGAAGGACGTGAGGAGAAGTCATTCTCGTGAGTTTTTACATTTTTACAGGCTCTCCGGGTTTCTGCTCTCGTGATAATAAGCACCGAAAGGAGCTCGATGTAAAATATTTCAAATATGACCAAAGAAGAAGAATTGCTATGTGCTTATTGGCAAGTTCAGAGTTCAGACATACTGAATGTTCCAATGGCAGCGAAATTACTCCTTTATTGCTATTTTAACAAGTTGATAATACATAATTACATATTGTATGTTTTCATCTATTTTTAATCATTAATTCTTTGGTGTTCGGGCCACAGTGGACATATCGGGATGACATAAGGTTTGTAATCTATATTTTATAAATAATATCATTGGAGAAAACCTATAATATTTCAGCTACATCAGTCCCACCCCCTGGGGAACTTGATCTAGTAGCGTTTACCAGGGATGAGGGAGTAGCGCCCCCTGTTGAACACTCCTCTGTCCTGTGGCTGTAGATGAATAAGCTCGACACCTCCATTGGCTCATTGTGCGTTGTCCTCAGCTGCACATGTCGGTATCCTGAGACACACAAAAACATTACTCTGTTTTATTTTATTTGCTGTGACTGAACATAAACTAAGGTTTTCCTTAAAATGTATTTAAAGGCAAGAAACACCGCGTCAGCCAGCAGAGGGCGCCCTTGGTTTGACTTTTCATTGGCACACACGTGTTGCTACACCTTTATTCTCTCTCTCGCCTATTCTGGCTTTATCGCCACAAAGACTGAATTCTAAGGTCGTCCGCCAACCACAGAAACCTTCTCTGATTGAGAACCGTATTTTTCTTCTTACCAGGTTTGAGGGCCGTCAGGGGCAGCGTTCTCTGGGCCGTCGTCTGGGAACTGTTGTTCTCCACCACGGCCAGGCGCAGGAAACACATCTCTTCACAGTGCACGGTGAACTGGAAGTGCTCGCTCCACATGGGGTTGAGGGTGTTGCGGTGGATTGGCTTCGTGCGGAAGTGACAGCTGTCGACCGGCATTCCCAGAACGTCCACCTCGATGCAGGGGCTGCCGGCCGTGTTTCCCGGGCAAACGTTCTGACCAGACACGATCTTGGAGAGAAGAGATGAGCCGTGATAAGACACTCACACGATATTCCTGTCAGGCAAGTTTTACAGCTAAGATTCTTTTGGCATCATGCAAAAAGAGATTTTTTTTTTTTTTTTACAGAGACAGAATGTGTAAAAATGTGTGTATTTTGTAATCTAATCTGGGTGAAAACATTTAAGTTATTTACTGATTCATCTACTTCAAAAAGAATTTTACTGCTTGAAATATCACAAAAGCCAAATTTTCCAAATGTTGCACATTTTCTGATGTTGGCATTTAGTGATTCAGTTAGGACTGAAACGTAAAGATTAACTCAAATTAAATGATTTAAAGCATTTAACCCCTTAAAGTCTGAGACTGAAAGCCCTTTCAGACTGACTGACTAATGAGCCTTTTCACAGCATTAACCCCTTCATAATTGAATGTGCCCCACAGAAAATGCAAAATAATGATAGCAACATTGCTAAAAATTATGGCATTTTTTAAACATTTCTTTAAAAATTCTCTGTGTTTATGACAATTTTAGAATTTCACAAGAATTTAAAATACGACAGCAAAATAAAGAGATTACAGAGTTGCAGAGTGCATTTGATTTTGTTTCTTCTAAAATCTTACAGAAAACGTGGATCAGAGGGAGCGATGAAAGGAAAAACAATCCGAACTCACAGTGAGGGAGTAGACAGCAGGACTCATTTTCTCCACGTCCCTCTCCATGGGACAGAACTGTTGGTGGAGAGGACAGCTCCGGTCCCACAGCACCGCAGGCTTCAGCACGTAACCGCAGCCGCCGTTGGCCTCGAACAACGCCGTGTTCAACTGCATGGGCAGGTCTGGGAAGAAACGAGGGACGGACAAGAGCATCGCTCCGTGAACACCTCCAGCCATGACAAACCAACGCACCGGGTCGGAAGCAGAACAAAATGGACGGGGACACGGGATGGTGAGGATAAGAGGAGAGATGGAGCGTTTAACGCACATTTGATAGAACGCGACGGCAAACTGTCGACAGTTCAAACACGCAACAGAAACGGAATAATAGAGAGATAATGGATAAAGGAGAAGAGATGACAAACGTGTTGAGTGCTGTGGATCTAAGACGTCGTGAAAAGCCCGACAGTGCCAATTAAACAGAACGTGTCCTCGTCCAAAGAGACGTCTCGCTGCGCTTACAGTCTGAGCAAATATCAGACGGTCTGTGTATCAGTTCCAGGCTTAGAGGGTTTGTCAGGACAAATGTTCTTGTTGTTACAAAGCAGAGGATTTGTCGGGACAGGATGTGACGGCGTGTGAGGACGTGCGCTACAAACGGTCTGATGAAAGTGTTGGAGTGTGTGAATTTGTATGCACAGTGAACGATTGTAAGTGTAGAACAGAACAGGACAGGATGGACTCGAGTACCATCAGTCTGGTAGTTGAGCGCCACCAGCTGGATCCCGTGCAGCCAGAAGGGCAGAGGGTTGGGGTTTGCCGAGTCGATCCTGGTGGCGGCCGGGTACGTCCTGAGCAGCTGGCACGCCGTGTGCTGGATCAGGCTCTGGGAGTAGCGGCGGCACAGGCGCTTGGCGGCGTTCTCGTTGACGGACGAGATGTGGTAGCACTTGGGCGTGCGGATGATGGCGCTGAGCGAGGTCGGGGCGGTGAGCACGGGGGACGTCTGCTGCTCCTCCCAGCTCAGACGTTCGGCGCCCCCTAGAGGAACAGCGGGGAGATGACGTTAACATTGCCGCCTGTACGTCTCCAAACTGATGACGCTGCAACTTCTTCTGAAGCTTTCAGTTTCTTTAACGCGACCAAGATGATCAATCGGACATTAATTTAAAGTTTTATATTTTCAATTTACACACTCGTGTAACACACTCGTAAAATTTGTGAAAAACTAAGAATCAGCACATTTTTAGAGATTTTGTGATCCTTTCCAGGCTTGTATTTTTTTCATGTTCTGCCAAACTGTGCTTCATTATTCGATGACCCCGATTGGTGCGATTTGTTTTGTTGTCTGACATCAATAAAAAAGAATCCAATTCATGCCAAATCTTCTCTCTACTTTAGCATTTAGCCTCACATCTGTTCACATTTTGACTTTGAGTTGATGAGTTACCTCACACCAAACATATTTGATACTTTATTCTATTTTAACTCCTTTAGAAGACTTCATTCTCCTTCACACACACACACACACACAACGGCCCTCTGTCGTCCTTACCTTTCCCAGGTGTGCGGTTCTGGGGTGTTACCTCCCCTGTCGTGTTGCAGCGAGCGGGAGCTGTCCCAAATATGGACTTCCTGCTCTTCCCTCGATCTTTGCCCCTGCCAGAGCCTGCCGGAGACAGCGTGGACAGTCCTGGAAACCCAAGAGAGGAAGAGACGTGATACAGATGTGATACGGACGAGACAAACACGCCCCCACTCTCTTTCCCTCCCAATGTCGGACCCTCCTTCTTCTTAGCAGACTGTCATGGCTGCAGTGTTGGACGTTAGAAGCTGATGCCTGATTGGTTTGACAGCTGTTTGTATCTCAGTGTCATTATAGGTGCTATACAAATAATTTGTTTTCTCCGACTCAAGCTGTTGCTCCTCATCACAAATCTCTGCCGCTCTCTCTCTCTCGCTCTCTCTCTCTCCCTGGCATCATTCCATGTGTGTTTGCTTTGAGGAGCAGGAACGATAAGATTTGATAACAGCTGTGTTTTAGCGTAAACAGACGTCCAGATAAGGTCGGCGAAACTGCAGAAGAAAGGACCCGTTTTGAATGATGGAGTTGGATTAAAGGATTTTTTTAGTATCTCCAGCGCTGACAGCTTAAACGATCGTGTCGGGCCCTGAAACGACGTCTGCAAAGGACGGAAGATTTACAGTGGAATCAGTGAGCTGCAGTGGAAAATGTATCTGATCGCGGTGACGTTACACTAATGCGCAAAAATAAATGATTTATAGGTGAAAAAAAACGAAATATAAAAGCGTTACACACACTTTAGTTTCCCTTGTTTGGTTTCTAATCGCCGTGTTTCCATAATGAAAGGAGAAAATTCATACTTAAGTTGAGTAACGCGTGATTCACCGATTGGTTCTATCTGAAGCCATAAAACAGCAGAGTAAACACGGCTGAGTTTATAATGGCAGACGTCTTGTAAAGGAGAGACAAAGACACTAAAAGGACACTTGGGGGAGGAAGGAGGGAGATAAGAGGATATTTAAGGAACAAGCAGTAATATTTGGGATAAATGGTTGTAAGGAATGAAGACGGATTCCTCTGAGTGGAAACAGGAGAGGTTTTATGGGGTTATGGGACGCAGAATCAGAGTCCGGGGTTGATTAAAGCTCGCATTTTCCAGAGGGAACAATCAGGAAATCTGACCCCGGACGAGCGAATATTTACTGCTTCTTTCCGTTTTAATTGACGTTAAATGAAAATGAAAGTGGGGAGGTTGAATTACAAACGGTGACACGTCGTATGCGTCATAGTGATGAGTTTCAGTCATCTTACTTGCAGCAATCTTAACAGATGGCTCAAACCACTGTCTGGTTCAGATCTGGGACTAACGGCATAATAAAGTAACCAAATCTTTCCCATGGGGGGGAGGGGGTCTTAGTGGGTGTCCTGTGTGGGAGAGGAGTGCAGTGTGACACAGGGATATTAAATATCTCTGAGTGAAAAATTTTTAAAACATGGAGCGAGGTTTGACCTCTTAAAGTTCACATGAGAACAGATCAGAGTGGGACAAGACGGAAGACGGTAGACGATGGAGGCCATGACGACAAAATGTCTCCGTTTGTGGTGTAAATCTGAACAGCGAGGAATAATAACGACAGAGACGCTGAACGTTAACAGAAAGAGGCAAAGGGGAATATTCCCTACCTGGGAATTTGACCGCCTGACAGTAGATGATGAGGTCTGAAAGCTCCTGGGCGATCTGTCGACTCTCCTTCTTGTTCTGGGGGAGGTAAAACTCCTCGCCCAGCTCCATGTCAAACACCTGCGGGTGTGGACGGACACGGACGGGCCGTGGAAAATACAGAGGGAGGTGACGTAATCCACAGACAGGTGGAGGTGAAGCAGAACAAACACACGACATGTCAATCATCAGTCAATTCAACACTGAGACTTATTATTCGGTGAGTTCTGCCGCTCCCACCTTTCCTTTGCTCTGCGTGGTGATGTCGGCCTTCTTCATCCTTTTGGGTACTTCATCCACAGGTTGGTCTTCCTTGTCTCCGGAGCTCTTCCCGTCCGGCTTGTCATCCAGGATGTTATCTGTTGAAGTAATGAAACTCGAGCTGATGACCAGACTTCAGAGCGAACAGACATCATGGTACCTGATGATGATGATGATGATGATGATGTAACTGATCAGACACATCCTCAACTTTGCTATCTTTGTGAAGAATATGACCACCTTCAATACGGTCTGCCTGTCTAGTGGTCAATAGAGGAATTGCAGGTGGAGTCATTTTGAACTTTCAAACATGGCTGGATGTTGAATGTCTGCACGGCGTTGGACCGTCGCTCTGGTCCGTCTCCATCCAACCACACCTCCAATATCAGAAAACACGTACAATAATCACAGAGTAACTATGGACGTCACCGACTCTCCGCAGAACCGGTGAGGCACATTCGCAAGCGCAAACCTACAATGTCTGTCAGACGTTCAAAGCAACATCTGTCAGCTGTAAACAGGAGCAACAGCATGAGGCTCTTCCCTTTCCTCCCATTCCTCCCACTCGTCCACCGCAGCCAAAAGTAGAAACAGAAATACAGAGGCATTTTATCACGGAAAAGCTGCTTTTAATTCCTGACATTTGGAATCTGGGATGTGGTAATGGACTTGACCCTGAGATTCATCCTGGAGACAGCGAAGCTGAAACCAATCGGCGGAAAGGAGAGGAGCTGCAGCTGGATCGGGACGAGCGGCACACGTGGCCTCTGAGGACCCGAAGGTTGGATTTTTACTAAGACCCCAAACCGGTGATTCCTCCGACGAGCACAGGGCAGGGATTAGCGGGGAGCTGGGCCTGGGACCGGGATGGGGTAGTTTCCCCTGTTGTGTTGTTTAGTGCGGGGGCAGCGCAGGGCCTGAGAAACCAGATGGCTTTGTTTTGTTTCCCCGATGAGCCTGCCCAGCCACCGGCAGGGTCACAGACAAATACAGGGGAGATGTGAGAAAGAGAAAGCATGCAGACAGTGGACTGTCAAAATACAACTCAAAAAAAGAGGTTTACTGTAACTCAGAAACACACACACACACACACACAACAGTAACCAGCAGAGAGAAGGAGTCCCATCAACAAACACAAGCACGACAACAGAACGCATCCGGCTTCATCCCATCCCAAGTCCAACACACCGATGGACGCACACGCCGCACGTTAACGCACATTATGGTAATTACACAACGGTAATAAAACAAGAAGCACTTCAATCTACGCTGGGATGATGGCCGCCTGTCGGACCGTCACCGCGGAGAGTGATTTGTAAAAGTGCATAAAGCAGCCTGGCTGAATGCCAAAAGAGCCGTTTAGTCTCAATAACATCAGGACGGCCGTTCCAGCCGCACCGGAGGGACGGACCAGCACCTTAATTTAGGTTCTGTTGCATTTTATTTCATCCTATAATTCCTGTAAATCTAAAAAATGTTTCATCGTTTGGTATGATTCGACATAAATGAACTTCCTTTGGGATTAATAAAGTATCTGTCCGTCTACGTTGACCTCCTGATGTTCAACCCATGGTTCTTATGCTTAGCAGCCGCAGCCGTTCGTGACAGCGTTGACACGGGGAGCAGGACGCTAGCAGCTTTTAAAGCAGGCAAGACTCTTTGCTGCGTGGTGGGGCGCAGTAGCAAGCCCTGACACTGACCCACCCACGGTCTGACGAGAAGGCGGGACCGTCCGGAGGTCTGCAGCCAATATGGAAGAAAGAGGCGGGACCCTCGGAGCAGTGAAGAAAACAAAAAGTCCAAATCCTCAGTTTCTATATTTGTAAGGTTAGAAACAGGGTTATGAATTAACATTAAAAAAAAATACGGCAACGCTCCTTTGGAAGTTAAGACTGCAGTGAGACCGATCGCATCCTCGTTGTCAGACCGGGGGCGGGAAAAACAATGAATAAATGAATAAATAAAGCATTGGGTGTTTGTTTTGTTGCGGCGCCTCGGGATTCAAGCGAAAGCAGCAGAGGGTAACTGTGTAATCCGGCAAAAATGCAGATCACAAGTGCACATTTACACACCAATGTTTCGTCTGTCCCATTCCAGCAGTGGTAGATCGTCAGGAGTTTCCACTCAGTTACACCTCAGGTCAATATTTACATCAAGAGCTTTACTAAAATATCATCAGCTACCACTGCAAAATGAACAGACTGGGAAACATCGGCAGGTCCACGGCAGCGAGCGTCGTAGCCATGCATTTACCTTCCAGGCCATACGAGGCAGTAGAGGCTGTGAGGACGTCGGCTAGATAGGAAAAAGGCAACATAAGACGGGAAAAGAGCAGGGACACAGACGGGTTAGAGAGGAAAGAGAATAAGGACGGGAGAATAAGAAGGTTATCCTGAGGTCAGGACACCCGAAGGCCGACAGGTGTTGGTGAATGTTTGTCATCAGGAAGATCAATTCACACACGTTACACCGCCGGTCTCCTTACCGTCCGATAACGACTCGTAGTCATAGTCGTACTCGTCTTCTTCCTCTTCCTCCTCCTCGTTGGCGTGGTTGCCAGGTGAGGTGACCCCCGGTGACCCGTTGCTAGCCTGGGCCTGCATGTGGGCCAACTGGTGAGCCTGCAAACAAATAAAGGAACGACGTGAAGGACAGACACCAGAGTAGAATCTCTGCTATTCCATTAATCATCTCATGACCGATCGGATTCATCAAAACCCTTCAAGGGGTCTGAATACACATCTGTTAAAACCACTGTCCAGGGTCTGAGCTGCTGCCGGCCTGATTATTTGGCGCCCCACCTTCTGTTTGAGTATGTCCACCGGGGCCTGGTGGGCTTTGAGCTTCTTGTTTTTGAGGAGGATCTTTCCCTGTAGCTGCAGGGGCGACGGCAGATGGGGATCATCGTTGAAGTCGCTTTCAAAGAGGAAACGCGTTACCAGACGTTCCCCGCACACCGTCTGGTGAATAAAAAATCCAGACATGACAGTCGTCAATACGCAGAGCTTTAACAGTGTAAGATAAGGAGGAAGAAAAAGGAAGCGAAAGAGCTGGAAAAGGCGTCCGAAACGAGACAAAATCAAAGTCTCTATCTGCAAACAAACAGGCGGCACGGTGATGTAAGATGATGCAACCAGAGGCAGACTAAAACCGTCTCAGCGTAAAAGACTTTTTTATATCACAGCACTCAGAAGTCAATCTCCAGGGAGGAGGGAACGCTGGGAAACTTTGTGTGATGAAAGCAGAATGATGTATGTGCTGTGCCATTACATGTGTGGTCTATACATGCACAAAAAAAAGAGAGAGAGAGAGACAATGCAGCTCAAAGCTTAGAAAAGCGAGCGTCTGAGTGGAAGGTTGCCGGTTCCAATGCCTGGAGCAGCTGAGAAAATCTGCACAAGGAACTTAAACGTATGAAGCTCCGCCGGAAAACTACCACGACGACTCCTGTAGGTCAGATACCGATGATGATGTGTTTAACACAGCACCCAGGCGCCGTCTTACCTTGAAGATCTCAGCCATTTTGCGTTGCTGTGGGAGGGAGCAGTGGTTCTCTATGGACAGGATGACGGGCATGTCGGAGTTGACAAAAGCAGACCGATTGATGGCCTCCACCACGTCCTGAGGAGGATCATGGGACAGATAATCAGTCAAACGCGTGACAACAAAACAAATCCGCGTTCTTCTACGGCTCGCTCTGTCCGACCCTGATGAGACTAAATAAATACGAACGACGCAACTCGACGGGGCAGAACTGACGTCAGCTGGCATGTGTTCTAAAAATTCACATCTGTTTGGTTCATTGAAAGAAAACGTTTCATGCCAGGAGCGCTTCTGTCAAAATACACACATCATCGGCAGGCGATCAGGCCGTGTTCGGATCCGTTCTGGAAACTCCCGCCCGTCCACGCAGGCATGCAAATGAGCTGAAGCCGGACAGAGCTGTGATTGGTTGTTACTCACTTCACTGGAAATACATTTTGGAGTATCGGGATGAAAAGCTTAAGATCCATGTCAAACCTTGAAGGGGATCTTGGTGGTGAGGGTGTGTCCGTGGTAGATGACTGGCATTCCATCGTCTCCATCCCAGCAGTCCAGTTCAACACTTCTACAGCCTTGCAGCAGAACCTGGAGAACCAAGACATCCAACAATATTACTACTTATACAAACAAACAAACAAACAAAAAAAGTTCTTCCCTTTGACTTGTGAGTGTGTGACTCACCTGACTGTAGAGTTCGACGGAGGACTCGCCCTTCAGCTGATGTCCGGTCAGGTAGGTGTTGTGAGAGGACTCGATGTAGTAGTAGGACAGAGGATACTGGAGCTCCTCGGGGTTCATCTCGGACTCCTCGTTACGCGACGCAAAGTTCTCCTTGTCCATCAGGTACCTGGCAGGGAGAGAGGGGGCGGAGACATCGAGATGACGACGCTGCAGTCGGCAAGCAGCCACTTTATCACAATCCAGACGGTGATGATGATGATGATGATGATGATTTTTACTACACCTTGCAAATCCTTCAAATGACATCCATCCCATCTGACGCATGCTGGACGACGGCTCAAATCTCTGCAAGAGACAAGACAAGTAAAAGATCATCAGATAATCATTTCCCTTCCTTTATTCATCGAGTCACATCTGTGATCATCTTCTCGTTGTGTGTCTCCATCTTGCCATTCCCTCCTGGGTATTCTGGTCCAGGTCTTACCTGGATAATACTGAGGATTTCATCGTAGCTCAGGCTTTCTCTCTGACAGTTGACCAGGAAGTCGTTGAGCT
This sequence comes from Brotula barbata, assembly GCA_900303265.1. Taxonomy (NCBI): domain Eukaryota; kingdom Metazoa; phylum Chordata; class Actinopteri; order Ophidiiformes; family Ophidiidae; genus Brotula; species Brotula barbata. Next base: position 15,321 of record OMNV01009744.1, on the reverse strand, counting down.
GAGGAATGGCCAAACCCAGGACGCCTAGCGACGCGTTCTCCACCCCCGTGCCGTTCGTCACAATACTGGCCGCTGCGATGGCGTCCGAGATCTGCTTCTGGTTGTCGGACATCTGCTGCCTCGTCCGGATGAACAGACCCAGATCGGAACCATTCCGAGTGAGTAAATCTGGAGAGCAGAGTGACAGATTGGGAGGAAGAGGAGTGGGAATGTGACTGTGATGATGTCGTTTGTTGACATAATCAATATAATTGCGGCGCGTGTTTATACCGAGGTCCGGCTGGAGTCCCGTGTCCTTGTCGTCTATCCTGAGGTTGGTGTAGAGAGGAGCCGACTCGGGGCTCGAACGACTGCAGGGGACGGCGAAGGTATCGAACAGCTCCTTCAGGTCTTTTCTACTGCGGATACTGAGGAAGAAACAAGAGGCGAGGAATTCGAAATTCATATCTTTTACTCCGTTTTAAAGTGACATTTTCATTACATTGGCTGTAGTGCAGTTAGACGGGAAGGATTTGAGGCTAGAACTTAAAAAAAAATGTAGCAGGACTGATACAGAAATGTTTTGCTTATCGAATCACTTCTGAGTTATAGATACGGTAAAGGAAAAGAATCCTTGGAAAAATGTCCTTGGCACGATAACATTAAGAAGCTTTTGTTGAATTTATTTTATCACGCATACACGCAGAAAGTCTACCGCTGATAAGAACACAAAAGTTACATAAGAGGAGGGAGTGCGATTACAAGAATGCACATGGAACACATGCTATATACACGTCTTCACGCTGTTTATAGATTAGAATCCGTGAAGACCGGACAGCAGGGTGGAGGTAAAGAAAGGGTCCAAAGAGAGGAGCGATGGTTGGGGTCTACCTGAACGACTTGAAGAGCTCCACAAACTCGATGAAGCTCATGGTGCTGTCAGAGATCATGAGGTTCTGGAAGCCCCTGAAGCAGCCTTTACTCCGACCGTGCCACGACCTGCTGCTCCACGCTCTGCGGCGCCGGAAGAAAAAAGAAGTCGTAAGCAACAACTCTCTTTTACCGAAAACGACCATTATCGCAGAGGATCAAACAGGCATTCTGGTAAAACATACCCCGGCTGTGATTTGGAATTTCCTGAAAGGATTGGAGAGGATTGCGGACGGGACTGGTTGGAGCCGACCATGCTGGAGGAGGAGGAGGAGGAGGAAGAGGAAGAGGCTAGTAACCCGGGGCTCTTGCTTGAAGACAGGGAGAACGGTCCGGGGATGCTGTCGTCTATGATAGAAAAGATGGGCGTTTTTTTTAAATCTGCTCGTCGTGTGTCTGATATGATCCTGTTCATTCCCAGAAAGTGTCACCTGGCTCTTCTTGATCTATGCTGTCTGACTCAGGTCCATTCCGGTACAGTCCCTCCTTACAGCTCCGAGTTTTTCTGGAAACCATTTCATCATCTGTGGCATCTCCACTGTCACCCTGTGTGAGTCAGTGAACACAAACAGACACACACACACAGTGTAAGTTATTGATTGGTCTTATGAAACTGAGTTCTTCTTCGTATGACTTCGTCTTCGTTTTACTGGCGTTTCCTGCCATTGAATGTGTCATCCACGTTATCATGACTTCCCTGTGACCCTATAAGTCATCAGGCTAAATAAAACGTGTCATCCTACAGACAATCCAAGCTGTTTGAGGAAGACTCTGCATCCATACCTGCTTGTTAACCAATGATTACGTTTCAATTCTGAGGTTTTTGTGCATACTGACCCTGACCAGAACTTTCTTCTTCTTCTTTTTGCTCTTATCGTTGATACCCAGAGGGCTGTTTTTCTGTGGGTCCATCCCGCCGGTGCCCATGTTCCACCGCCGTCCACCGAACAGCTCGATGGCCTGTGCGAGTGTAGGGCCATCGTACCTGGCGTCTTCCTGCAGGAGACAAACACGCACATAAGGAACATTCGTTTAAAAAGCACAGTAAATAAAGGAACAACATTATTCAAACCTGCTATATTTGGCATTTGGTCCTTTCGAATCAAAGACTGTGACATGTTGATGTATTTGGGCTGAATGCTTTTTAACCACAAAGGATAGAATTGTACAAAATTTGAAAAAAAAAAAAAATACAAAAGATTTAATTGCATTATTCAAAACCACAAGAGTATCAATAAGCAAATTACTTTTGTTGTTAAAATTCCAACATGTGGACTTTGAGGTTGGATTCAGGGGCGAATGCTGTCTTTGCATTTGTTGACTCTTCAGCTCTTTTGTAGCCATTTTGAATCCTTCACCGTTTTAACAACATGGAGTTCAGAGTTTACCTGATACAGGCTGACGTACTGCTTCCTCAGCCACTGCAGCCTTTGGTCAGGAAACTTCTTCAGTTTTCTGGTTGCGATCACCAGCTCGGACAGGCCCTTGTAGAGCATCTGAGCCGTGTGGTTGGGGGCCACGAAGTGCAGCAACCTGTGGGCAGAGAAATGTGAAATAAGTCCCTCCTCCCGGAGTGATTTATTACAAACAAAATGGTATTTTAAAATAAGGCTCTCGTGGTAAAGGATGCCAACCTGTTGTCGGTGGTACCGAGGCCGTAGAGGAGACTGAGGCCGTTCTCCTCCACCGACATCTGGCTCAGCTTGTTCTGCAAACACACGGCGTGAACGTCCACACCCTGGTGACCCAGGAACACTGCCTGCAAACGGAAATGACCAAAATATCATTAGCAGTATGCAACCCTTAAGTTCTATTTTAAACTGGGGCTCAAGATAAAAGAGGAAAATAACTGGCGGGGTTTTTACGGTGTTTTTCTTTAAACAAACCTTCACCACTCCCAGGTCCAACAGGCCTTCTGCTAGTCCCGCCACCACCGTCTGTCCAAGTCCCACTGGATGCTCTGTGGGGGAAGTCCCTCCACTCTGAGGCTTGCCTGTCATCAATCAACGTTTACGATATGTTTGAAATGTAGTAAAGGCGAAGGAAATTGAGCCGCCCGCCACAAATGAACGTCTTTACAACCAGTTTAAAACCGGACTCACCTACTTGGATAAACACAGTCAAAGACGTGTGTTAAACATCATAATGACACAGGAAATGAGACTTAATCTGTCACGGATAAGCATGTTTTACACTTGTTTAAAGAGCAATATTTCAATATATTCCCCTCAAAGAAATATCCAGCTCCTTAGAAATAAACCTTACGAAAGAACAATGGCAGACGAGGTTCATCGGCCCCTTACAGTAAAATATGCTGTGTAGTGAAATATAAACCCCAGACTAACTGGAAAGTCTTATAAGATGCATTTCTTTCCAAATTGATGTCATTTTGCCACAAGAAACTCACAGAGCTCCCATTATAATGAATACATTCTGGTGAATAACCCGGGGAGGCGGTTTTTGTGAAGAGTTTAGGGTACGTTCACAACAACAACCTCATCTTTAGGTCTCCTGTTGTGTTTGAAGGTTCTTAATCATCCTCTCAATTCATATTTAGCAGTAGCAGCTTGAAGCACGACTCTCTGATCAACGCTCAGACGATGTACGATCATCGATTAGACTCAGAATGACTAAACATCAACTGATCCGGTTGTCTTCCGTCACTACTGTTGGGTATAAAGGAGAAGTTGCTGGAATATTTGGACACACTCGGAGACGTTTTACCCCAGGTGAGTGTTGTGTTGTCCGGCTGTAGTCGCAGCAGACAGCGAGCGGTCTGGTGGCTGTCCTGGTCGTAATGGATGACTGTAGCCCCCTGTAGCAGAAACTGGTGTACGTCTGGCTGGAGTGACAGTACGTACCTGGGTAAAGAGGATGCAGTGAATGTGTGGGTGTGTGGGGCAGGGTTGCTGTGCGCGTGTGTGCGTTATTGTGTTTCTGTGTGCGTGTCTTACCAGGGAATTAACTCAGTGCCGTGACTGAAAGCCCTGTGCGTCTCCTCGGTCCCCTGAAACTCCATCTCCTTCACCACCTGCTCAGATGACAAGTCACCATCTGAGTCTGACAAGTCCCCTACCATGAACCTGCGGAGAGGCCGAGGGAGGACGACAGCAGGAGCGAACAGAGGACGAGAAAAGAACACACAAACATAAATGTTAGCGGACGACGCATTCAGTGTTCAATGTTATTTTAAAATGCTTTGAGGTGCAAGTACAGCAAAATGTGTGACTACTGGCTGAGTTTCACAACGGGTTCATCTATACACTTACAAGGCTTGATTTGATTCTGGTCGCGTTCTAAATGAGTGGGAACTGGAAAAGGAGAGAAAAATCAGTAGAAGAGGGCAAGCGTGAGAAGGATGATGAGAGGACAGAGAGGTGAGACACACAGACCTCAGAAAGGACAAGAAAAGCTGCAGATGCAATACTGGAAGGTATCAGGAAACGAAAAAGAATACATTAAAAACCACTCGAGCAAGAAAGATGGTGTTTATCTGGATTCCAGGACAGATGGATGAACACCACACCTCAAGCCAAAAGGAGGAGCGTTCATCCAGAGCTCCAACATGGCATCATAACTCAGAGTCAAGGAGACCTGTCCAGAAGCTCTGGGAAGGTCATCCGGGTTTCCTTTCTACGAACATGGCAGATCAAGCCTGGAATTCGGCTTTCTTGCTCAGAATTGTATCTTAAGTGCGTAGATTCCAGCCGGTGACATTAGATAATGAGCTGAGACGTACCAGAGCTCCGTTTCTTCCTGTCCTGACAGGAAACAAACCTGTTTTCTGTTGCTCCGTGACAAAGGTGTTTATTTCAACATCGCCTCATCTTAGTAATGATCTAATACAGAATGTTCCTTTACAAAAACCCTTATCTCTCGTTCGTGTTTATGACATAAAGCCAAACGGAATAAGGAAATGGTTAAACGGTCTCCTCATCCAGCCCTCCGAGGGAATCGAGCGTTGTATAACATTTGATTTATCAACAGCACACGAGGCCGTAGTCTATCATCATACGGCGGCGCTCTTAAATTAAATTTGCCTGCTAACCCTGCGTGTGTGTGACCCCACAACGGAAGACGTGAAATTGAGGATTTTTGTACAAAAGCGGGCGATCGCTGGTATGGACCGTTCACACCATCGTGGTTTATTTATAGCGCTGGTGCAAATTTGTACGTGAGCGAGCCCTTTTCTTTCTACATGTTTATGAGTCATTGTCTGTGAATGAGCAGGAAAATAAGTCTGTTTTGGATGGAGACCTTTGGCAGGAAGGGTCACAGATACAAACAATAGAAACGTTCCAGATGCCTACAAGAACCAGTGTGCCCAAAAAAAACGAAAATAACAAACAAATCAGTGTGTAAGGGTTTGTAAAATATGGAAATGCTGGATTCTGCTGCATTTAATGTGTAGTTTATGCTGATTTTCTTTCCCTTTCTGGAGCTTGAATAAACAGAAACTGCCCATTTCTATTGGAGAAAGATTAACTTTGGGTGTGATTTGTTTGAATCATAACAGCTGTACATTACCCTGCATATGTCACATTATGTCCCTCTGAACACCGTCGTCCAAATGGAAATCAGATTCTCTTGCAGCTCCGGGGTTAATGAATGAGAGCACCTTGTAAATAAATCTGAAACTCTACAGAGAAAACGGAAACAGCACTGACTGATTGCGGCTGCGATCCCTGAAGGAGTTGTTCATGGAGACCGGTGACGGGCCGCTAGACGTGGGACTGGTGGACGATTCGTCAGGATCCTCTGCCTCCAAACTACGATTGCAAGATCTGAGGAAGGTTGGAAAGAGGAGGGAGAAGCGCAAAGCAAGGGGATCAGAGCAACGCAACGGCTGGCGAGCGCCGATGGTGGGAAATTCTTCCCAACGTCTCTTCCAGTTTACCTGATAATCTGCAGGATGTTGCTGACGGTGGCCTCTTTCTCTGGGACATGCAGACCGTCTGGACCGCATCGAGACATGAAGTTGTGCTGGCCGCTGTAGTCCGACACAAACTAGAATGGGAGGAACGTAAAACCAAGCACGGTGCGTTCAACCGACAGAAGGTTTTATTCTCTCTGGTAGATCAGGCGTAACGTTAATGCTAATGAAGCTGGCGTTCCTGTGGACCGTTTATGTATCTAACATGCAGGCGTGTGTGTGATTTCAGTACCTCCAGCGAATCCTCGGAGTTGTTGAGAGGAGGTTTAAGACTGATAATGCTTGCCGTCCCGTCCAATGCGTCACTCAGCTCCTTCAGAAAAACCCCACAGAACGGCACCACCTGTGGAGTCGGGACGGGTGAATTCACGCACGCGTTATTAAAACTACACACATGGGTTTAAAACACTGTGAAGGGATTTAATACACAATATTGAATAAAAATCAATAACCCACCTTGCATCCTGGGATATTGAGAGCCCGGGTGACAACCTTTTTGTACTCAGAGGAAGATTCATGCTGAGCCATGGCGTCCTTCAGGCTCCTCATGGTCTCGATGTCGGACTGGTCCATAAACTGCCACATCTTTAACACCTTACGCGACCTAGCAGACAGAGCAATACCACACTCATCAGTTGCAATAATAATAATATTAATAATACATAGAATAGAGTTTTCTTGTGCCGGTGTGTGTGTGTGTGTGTGTGTGTGTGTGCCTGTGCGTTGCTTCGTACCTGAGTCCAGCCAGGAACTCCATGACACCGTTGTAATTTCCCATGTTCCAACAGCATTTAGCAACATGGACCAAGTAGGAGAAAACCTCTCTCTTCTCCTCCATGGAGCCAGCTGTCAGAATCAGCCACGTCACCCACGAACTCACCTGCGGGCACAAAGTATTGGATGATGACCTTGATGACCTCCATTTAAGTTTTACAGACATGGTGGTAATCGGGAGACCTCAAACTGCAGATTAGGGTCAAACAACAGCCACAGATGGGTCCTCCACCGTGTCCACACTGACACACACTCCCTTTGATGCTTTGATGAAACGTTGATTTGGAGAACATATGAATTGTGCACTTTGTTTCAGCCGGGGATTTGAAGAGACGGGGCTGGATCGGCTACTAGAACTATTTGTCCTGCTTTGGTGTTGGGACACTTCTGGTTTTTGTCTAGAACAAAAGTACAAAGGTATTGTACAAAGTAAAGAATCTATAACAACAAAAATAACCGCTGGTCACTGTTGGGCTGAAATGATGGTCACCTGCGTGTGTGTGCGTCTGCGCATGTAGACAGGTTTAGGCTTGGTACAGCTCGCGCAACAATAACCCGTGTTTAAAGTTTGCACAGGATCAAGCCAGCTGGCCGCACAGACACAGGTACAGAAAAGGAAGAATGAGATCTGATATCAATCGGCCGCACGCTCTGCCTGTGCCAATGACCTTTTACTACACATGGAAAAAAAACAAAAGCATACGCGATGGCAGAAGCGGATACGTATCAGGGCAGCTTCCTTTTACAGTTTCTGTGACAGACACCCACACGAAGCCACAAACACAGAATACAGGAAAAGATCAGATGTCACTTGGCTGTCTCTCGCTCTCTACCGTCTGCATTGATTTGTATGTGCTCGTCCCTCACGAATGTATTCATACACACGTAATCTCACACACATACACATGCAAGCTAAACTCCCTCACCCCCCCACACCCTCCCCCTTCAGGCAGTAAAAAAAAAAAAAAAACACCCCCTGGTCCACAGATCTATTCCTGGGTTATGTAAGGATCTGTAAAACTCACCACAGGTTGACATGACAGAGATTAAAAAGGCCCCACAAACACACACACACACACACACAGACACAGACACAGACACATGAGGTTTGGTTCTCGGTTGTGTGCTAGTAAATGTGCAGCAATCTGAATTCTCAGTGGATTACATAATCTAACAGAAATGCAACCGGACCCCCTGCCTATGTGTACAGACCTGGTGACATACACTGACTACGAACGAAAGGACACACACACACACCCACAGTCCAACGTCAACATGCACAATCTAAAATATAGATCGCGTGCAGACGCTTCAGATGAGGCTGTGTGTGTCGAGATCCCACCGAGCAAACATCTGATCAAGTGACACACTATTAAAAGTCAACTGTCTCTCGGTCCGGCATGGTGAGAACACACCAGTTGATGCATTCCTGTGTGATGGAAGCATAAGTGCGGGGAGGGCCAGGGCTTGGGAAGGTTACTCTGAAACTATAATCCATCAATGAGAGTAGATTGTCTTCTCTAAACTGTTCTTATTATCATTATTTATTACTCAGACCCAGAGGCATGAGACGAAAAAACATCTTCGGAGACTTCAAAAGTTGCATCATTTTTCCCCCCAGAGCTAAAAAAAACTGAGTGGGTGAATCAAATGTGACCTAATAACAGGAGTTTCACGATGAAATCCGAATGTTTACACATGTTGTTTTCTCCGACTACAACGAGCATCGTATGTCACTTCTTCTATTGGTCGGCGTTACATTTCTGTCTATTCCAATCACACAGCAAAGCCTGCAGCTTCATCTGAGCGGCGTTTCTCCCGAAAAGACACAACAAATCTATCATTTCTAACTGATAAGATTAAAGTGTTGGATTTTTGTAGTATGGGACAAATAAATGGGATATAAGACTATTAAATCTAGGAAAGAACAATAGAGATTTCAGCTTTGAGAGGGATTTTCTATTATCCGTTTCTCTCAGGGCTTCATAATAAACGGTATAATCTCATTTAGGCATTTCCTTCCATCAGCAAACTCAGCGTAATTGAGTAATCAGTGTTTTGTCATCTGTTTACTGTAAACCAACTAGTAATGATTTGATTTTATTGGGGAATTCTTTTCTCACTCAGAGGTCAGGGTCATCGACAGAGAATCACTCCTGGGGCCGCTAATGATGCTACATTTTGGGCAAAAAGCTTTTCATCGCAAATATTTCAGCCCTGCTCTTTAATCTCTGCGGCTGATCAACAAACAACCCCGCTGCCTTATACTCAGTTATCTGTCTCCTGCCCTGTGTGTGTACCAGAATGTGCTCGTCTGTGTGAAACTCTACCATCAGCCGCTTTTCGCTCTGCGGTGACATAATGCAGCTGTGCCAGCGATGACCATCTTAAGTGAAAAACAGTTTACTCAAAAGTTGCACATCCTGACAGTGCGCAGAGCCGAGTGTGTCGTCTGATGTTCCTGAGAGCGTGAGCGGTGTGTTTATGAGCGGCGAGAGAGACGAGACCGAGACGCGTATAAAGAGCGAGCGGGAGAGGGAGCAGAGAATGGAGGAGGAGTCCAGCGTAGGTCAGACACACACACAGACAAACCAACAAACACAAAGGGCTGATACCAGTTGATCCCCCTTTGATGTCTGTGCATGTATCATCTGTCCCCCCATCTGTGTCAACGGTTGAAGTACGAGAGTCATTTTCTCCTTGATACGTGCGTTACATAACAAAGGTTGACGGGGAACCATTGCACACTCAACACATGAGCACACAGCGTGCGCGTCAGAGCTAAACACTCCGACGGCACTGGAGGGGCCCAACATGCTCCCCCATCGCCGACTCCCAGTTCTCTCACCGAGCGCCAACTCCTCCACTCCCACACATGACTAAACCAGACTCGAGATCACACTTCAGCAAAATGTGCATTCAGTTTTTAAAAAGTTATTATTTATTCCAAAAGCTCCAGGATTAACACACACCACCTGACCATCTCAAGGGAGAAGCCTGCTCAGATCCACGGCACATCAGAGCATAATGCAGCGGAAGCCAAAATAACAGACAAAACCTGATAATACTGAGGTCATCGTTTCACACAATAACTGTCCACCATCACCGAGGCAGCCCATCCAAACCGTGGCACACAATCAGAGCAGAAAAGAGAAGAATCCAGCTGTGGCTCATCTTCCTCTCTGATGCTCTATTTGAGGTATCTGACATAGGAAGCCTCTCCGGGGACTCCACTGTCTTCTCATGGGAGAAGACTGTTGTCATTCGACTCTGGTTCCATTGTGCCCATATATGGCTACAATGCACATTTGGGAAAATATTTTTGTGTGTCTCTCCTCTCGCCCACTTAAATGAAAAACAGCTGATGTGAATGGCATGCAACTTAAAGATGACATCATCATTCCCAGTCAATCTCGCCCTCGCTTGTAGCGGCGCGGCGTTGTGATTGTTTATCCTCATGCATAAAAGACGCAAAAGTTCGGGTTGTAACGTCAGCCAACATACACCGCCTGGGGCTCTGTGTGTGTGTGTGTGCGTGTGTGTGTGTTTGTGAGGGCATGTGTGTGTGTGTGTGTGAAATAATACCACATACAGTAAACAACCGGGCAAAACTAGATGAATGAAAACATAATCACTGACCCAGTATGCATTTCAAACTTTCACATTCATATCAAATCACATCACACACACTTAACAATCTTTGAAATTATCTCATGGAAATATCAGAGGAAACGTTTTCAATATCTTTGGTCTTATTTTTTAGATTCTGCCCCGTTCACTGAGATAAATATTGCCTAGGGAACTACCATAATCTTGTGATCTTAATCCCATCTGTAAGTTGCAAAGTAAAATTACCATGTATATGTGAAAAACAAAGCGTGACTAAAATGGTCAGATGACCCCGGGTCTTGACCCCTCACCTCGTTGAAACGTGCCACCAAGTCCTCCACGGCGTTACTTCGCTGGGCACTCCGCGTAGGCATGGTGGGCGCCGACAGCGAGGCCTTGAGGTTTGGATGGCGTTTGGTTTGACACTCGGGACTGCCCAGGTCTCGGGTGAGAAAACAGAGGTAGTCCAGGGGAAAGACCTGTGGACAGGAAGGACAGGAGCGAGACGGTGAAGCGAGGAACGGCGTGCGAGTTCATCGTGGTATCTCACAGTGCAGAGAAGTTGTGTGTGCGTCCTGTGCGTCCTACCCGCTGGTAGAGCTGCTGCTCCTGCTCCGTGAGGATGCACGCGATCTCCTCAGGGAACTGAACAAGATGGCGCAGCTCTGCCAGCTCCTTACTGATCCCACTGATACTGGGAGGAAGAGAGCTGCTGCTGGTCATACTGTTGGCCAGCTGACGCTCTGGAAGAGAGAGAGAGAGATATGGAGACGCGTTGTGAGGTGCTAATATTGTCTAAAGAGACACGTGTAAAGATGAGACACTGTGCAGTCTGATGTTAACTTTTAAGTCCATCACTCTCTCTTTTTCTGTAAATGAGCCCGTCCATCAGTCCACACACTGTCCCCCAAGCTGCCAAGTTAAGTCTGGACATTCACCTTCTGGAAGTAAACAGCATTGATCATCAGCCAGTTCCTGTGTTTGGATTCCAGTCTAGTCCATTAGTCCGTCTGTGTGTTTACACATACACACACTTGCAAACCAGTGTTCCTCTTTGTTACCCCTGGACTAATGGACAGATTCTCCATTGTTGCTTGAGCTGACATACTGCAGATTGTTGGGTTGGATGCCAAACAAGCTACCGACCACATCAATGCACACACTCCAATCAGAGCCAACGTATGATACTGGAAAATTAGGGCACAAGATTTTTCATCATGGAATAAAATAATCAATGCACTCTTTCAGAGAAATGTACAGAAGCTTTTGATAAAGCCAACAGTCCAAGCGCTCTGCTTTCATTTCTAATTCTATTCTATGTATGTCTATTCCTTTCCATTGCATGACACACCTCCATTACCAGTGCACAAGTGTTCACTTGCATAGATGGTTTGGTATGTACGACCAATGAATAGGACGAGGACATATAAATCAAATAGATTAGGAATTAGACACGCTGTCTGCTTACTGTCACATGTAAAACACAAAAGCCCTCTCCCACACACACACACACACACACACACACACATAAATACTGTGTGTGGATGCATGTATGCAGACGCACACACTTGAGAACGTCCTGGGTAACCCTTGAGATGAGCCACAGGTAGCCACGGCAACAGCAGTGAATGCTCTGCAGCAAGAAAACTGACTTATTTACACAGTTTGATTTGTGGATCCGGCCTCACAGCTTCAGTATGGCAGTAAAGAATTCTGGATGTGTGTGTGTGTGTGTGTGTGGTGGGAGTGGGGGGAATAATAAATACTTCAAATATCCAACAGAGAGACTAAATGCAGGTTACAGTGGTTCATTTTGACCTGAAACTCTTCTTACACACTGAATCTTCCGCAGCATAAATTCTGCGTCTCCTCCACGTGCCACTTTGGACAAATGTCACATGTCCCAGCATCCAAGTGATGTAGAAACAGCTGTGTCCTCTCGCATCAGGATCACAAAATCCAGAAAAATGTGCCTACTGCGTACCGTGAACCCAAGACGTGAGCTTTCATCTGGTTCACGGCCTGTCGTCGGCTCCTCTCTGACTATGGCCTGTCACCTATGTCGATGCGTGCATACGCTAAATTAAACCTCCAATCTATGAAATTACAGCCAAGATCTCACCTCAGTTTCCGTTTGACAATTTTACAGCGCGACTCTTTTGAAGTGGAAATGGATCCACCGTCTAATCTTGATTCATCCTTCATCATGCATTCGTCCTTTAAACCAGGATACAAGCAGGCAAAGCCTTCAGATAAGACAGCAAAAAAAAAAAGATAAAAAAGAAAAGGACCTCTTCAGTGCTTCTAAATAATTCATTAACACCAATGTGCATCGATGTAGACATCAGAAATATACACGCATACACGCAACATGAAACGAGTGATATATTCCCCTCTTGTAATCTGCTGTGGACACCTGAGAAACAGGCTGCCGAGCCATTTAACATCCTAACATGAGTTTGGCTGAACACGAAGCACTCCAGCTGGGAGGCGCAGACAGAACATGGACATGAAATAATTGACCACAAGTGCCATCCTGATTTTTATGCATGGGCTTACTCATCTGCAATGCATGTTGAATTATTTTCCCTGTGCATGTGTGTGTGTGTGTGTGTGTGTGTGTGCGTGTGTTGGATCCCTTTCTGAATACTTTGCCGCACGGAGCAGGTTAACTGAAAATCCTTTTTAAATCATCGCTCACTGCATTCTGTCTTTAAAAATAGCAAAAAGAAAAGGTGTGTGTGGGGGCGGGGGGCTTTCATGTGTGAGATGGGATCAAATTAAAGTGTGTTAGCATTGACTGACAGCATCTCAGCGAGGACAAAAGCCTTTGTTGTATATAAACTAGTTACAATAAGTCAATGTACATTATCGTTGTTATTGTTTTAAAATAAAAGGATTCAATAATAAGTTACTGTCTGGAAATCTGATTTACTATACAGACATTGTATGTGTGTATACGGTCTGTGTATATATACACATATCGTGATTTGTATCGCAACCTCATCCAGCTGTTCACATTCTTAGTCAGTTTTAGTTTTTTGATCTTTTTTTTCACTTTATTTAACATTGCTAGATAGGACATTTGGTAATATTTTGGCTCATTTGTTACCAATCGTCATGAAAAAATACAGCCATGTGTGTCTTATGGTCAATAGATCAATCCAAATATGGTGGACTATTATGAGCTGTGCATAAAAAAAAAGTTTGACGCACACACCTTCCACCAATGCTGCTGATGATGCCGATTGAACAGCAAAAACAAATTTGACATATTTCCAACATTTATGCGTATAGATCCAGAAGATGATGTCAAAAATACGACCGCAGTGTGCAACGCTGCATGATAAATCTTCACGCTAAGGTTCACGCTAAATGTCTGCCTTTACATACGCAAATATAAAAGGAAATAAGCTGTTGTGTTTGGGTTAATTTATTTTATTGTTGACCAACTATGGAGATTTGGAAGATTTCAATGGAAAATCCCAACAAAAGGACATCTTTGTCCAGACAGTGTTTTGTTCAATGAATGAATCGTACCTTATTTATTCTAACAAAGGCAGAGGAGCCTGCAGTGCAGACACGGCCGTCTTTTCTTTCCGACCTGTCCAAATGCGCTAACACACACACACACGGCGTTCACACAAAGCACACAAGTACACACACAATCAGAGCTGATCACCACTTCCCCGCTAGGCTATGTAGGACACACAACAACAGGTGTAACAGCGGCGGACATGTTATTTCGTGTCAAGTCTCTGCAAAAAAAAGAAAGAAAAGAAAGAAAATAAAAAAATCGCACCGGCCCATTTACTGTTTGCTGCAGCACTGCTGTGCACACTGAGTGAAAACGGGCCGCTTGTTTGCTGCTCTTTCTTTTGTTTTGTGCTCTGTTGCGACTGGCCTGCTGCATCCGCCTGCGCTGGCAAAGCCCATGGCAACGAGAAAAACATGGATGCTGACCAAACGCTTGATGTCAACACGTTGGAGAAAAGAATGGCTAATCAAAGACAGAGCGTTCGGACCTTTCAGGACCTGAAGGCCTGTGTCCGAGCCTCGCAGTCTGCACGGCTGACACTCTTCAACACACTCTATCTGTTACGTTGCACTGAAAAAATAAGGGAAACGCAACATCATCTCAAATTTGACCCCCTTTAAAATAAAACAGATTCCTGTTTCCTATCAATGTCCAACTTCAATTTATCTGTTTTACTTTTCGGACGAACACAAACAGACAGTACAGTGTGGAGTGTGCAGCAGTGCAGTGCGATCAAACACACACACCCATATGCACATCAAATCTATCTCTTCAAGATTTGTCTGTAGACTGAATTTAAGAGTCAAATCTATTCTCGAAACAAGTCAAAGCGGCAGAAATGTCGATCCAAAATTAGTGCGCTGCAGATTTTAAAGATAACAAACAGGAGAAGGCAAAGCAAAATTCAATGACAGGAAGATAAGAAAATTACAACCGAGAAAAAAGTTTTCATCTGTTACACTGAACTGTTCATTGGAACCGTGAGTCTACACTTGGCACCAAGTAGACAACAACAGAGCCGGCAACACACACCAAACTCAGTGATTTTCCATAAAAGAGGATTCCAGTGACTAGGATAACATCAAAAATTGAAAGATTGACACTAAAAATCTTAAGATTATAGATTATTTACTGAAGTCTAAATGGCTCAAATAAGAAATAAATCTAATTTGTATCTCACCAAATGTTCCTTGAAAAACTTGAAAAAAAAAAAAAAGTACTGTCGATGTAGGATTTGACTCAAAATGGCATTAATTTCCCCTTAGAGTAGAAATGAAGGCTCTGCTTTACTCACTGATCAGCTTGAAGTCCATTCTGTGAGAGTGCTTCATGCTTCCTGCCTCCCACACTGACAGATCAGTGCTGAGGTGACCCAAGTAAACTCGTCCACATTTGAGCCGCCAGTCCCCTCTCTCCTACAGCTGCTTTCTCTCTCTCTCCCTCTCTCCCTCTCTCTCTCTCTGTGTGTGCGTGCGCTCTATTTCTCCCTGCCTCTTTCCATTTCTAACGAGACTTCTCGAGCTCACTCTGTATCTCTGTCTGGACGTCTTTCTCTCAG
>OMNV01009743.1:0-23697 GCA_900303265.1 Brotula barbata | reverse complement strand
TGTGTTGGCTGTCTGCTCCATTCACAAAGACGGTCACACAGCACAATTCACCTCGGATTGCAGTCTGCTTTAGAATCTGCGTTCCTCCCTCTGGGATTAATTCCCAGCCTGTCATGATTTTATCAGTTGTGTTTCAGTGCAGAAAAAATGGTGGAAAATTGATGTAAATTTGCATTGAACTTGTTGTTTGCTTGTGTTTGGAGATGTATAAAGTTTGACGTGTTTATTTTCACACATGGGTCCATGATGAAACTAAGATTTGACACGCACACACACTTTGTCATTGACATAAAAAACTGGATTGTAACACAATGAAGGTAATAAACATTATACTAATATGATCAATACGACATGAAACCTAACAAGTGTACCCAAAATACCATATATGCTAATTCAGTTTACATGAGCATGCTGTGTCTCCCCACTTTATAATCTAATCTAATCTCATTTATAATTTAAATCCATTCCGGCTATAACCCAGACTGCCTGTATCAAACCATTTTGTTGGCCTTCACACTGATACATTCATTGTTTTGGGAATGAATCGATGTATCCGAATTCTTTCAATTTCCACCATGATTTAATTTGATTATTTTGATAAACATAATTCAACATGAACATTTTTATGAACCTCATTGATTTTATAAATTGGACTATGGAAATGTAATCAGACGCTGTAATCTCCGTCTAAGATCTTTTAGTTTATTATTAATGATTATTAACATTTATGGATTTGAACAGTTCAGAACATTCAGAATGAAACAACACCTTCAAAATCTATCACCAAGCATTGTTGCATCTCCAGAGTACATCATGATGTATCAAAATAATTCATACTGTCCTATAAAATGTTTAAGGAACACTTCAGGTATAAAGTATATCCATAGTACAGAGGCTGCCACAGACCAGACAACAACACAATCAATGTTTGACTGCAGCCTCACGTCCCAACGGCTTCACTTGAGGTTTGGCAAAGCACCACGGCTGATGCAGACGATGAAGGATAAGATCTCGTTATTGGTGCAAAGCTTTCAGGGAAAATGCTGACGCTGCTGCTTTACAGAAGTACAGCATGAATCCACCAAACACTTTCTGTCCGGGGAGGATAAATCAATATTTTAGTTAGATTAAAAGCTCATCTTACTGCAGATAGAAGCCATGATAAATCTCTTTAGAGAAAGGCACACCACACACAGGATTATAAGGAGGAGAAATTAAGATGGTGTGGAGGAATACAGCTCTGTTTGTCAGTTAAAACTGGTAGTTTGGCTCCGTGCCTTCATCATGTGTATCGTCAGGGCGTCAAAAATATCCAAATTTATCGTGGTGTAATAAAAGAAAAACTTCATAAAAGTGTTGAAAAATGTAGAAAGTCTTCTTAGATCAGTGGTGCATGAATTTAATGATTAGTAGTATTATTTTTTTGCACATCTGATGTTTGTCCAGCAGTTTGAAGGAATTCCCAGGTGAAAAAAATAAGACAAGTTGTGCAACACCTGGCTAAATTTGATAAATTCTGCATGGATAGATTATATCTGCCTCGGACCGTCACTATCTTGCAAAATCAGGGATTATTCAAAATTTTTATCATAAGCAGACATGGCTGCCGGGCAGATGTTCAGTGGTCCATATTATGAAATGAACATGTTTATTATGGATCAGTGCTCTCATTTGTCTGGAGACTTAAATAACTCGTCTAGCACATTAAAAAGCAACAAATTCCTTAATTTGCAAATTGGTGTATTCACAGATGATGTATGGAAAAAAATCTTAGTCTTCCCCTGTGTGTCAGTGCAACTAATAAGAGGTCGGAGGTTATTCTGAGGATTTATGTCGGCAATCCTCTGGTCACAAGCACGACCTTTAGGCAATTGCCAGTCCTGTGTATTTGAGTAATCTTATTAAAAGCTACACACTCCGGTCGTATGGGTGTTTACTCTTTACGGTCTGCTGAGTCACCGCCGTCTAACCCTGCGTTTGCGTCTGCAGATCACACGAACGCCATGGTATGATCTCTCCATTTTGGTGTATGTAAATATAGTGACATACTGTAGATGACACACGGGGGATTTAGATGGTTACAGGGGAGTCTACACAGGTTTATCGTAGCATGGAGAAGATGGGATCAGAGGGAATACCTGATGAATCCAGCAGGTCAGCACGCCGTGCCTTTACATGTATTTACCATACATGATAGATTTTCCCAGCATGGGAACCCTCAAAGCCTGCTGCGGAGCCGTGATTGCTAAAGTGGGATTATTAGTCTGACTAATGAGAGCAAAGCATTCTGGTCCATCTATCCGTGTCACATGCTGTCCGTAGCAGGAGTTCCATTGTTGCTGTGCACGCGTACGGTGGCGAGCGCTGCCACACTCGGTCGTCTTGGCGTTCGGAGACAGATTAGAGCTCCACAGCTTCACTGTTGGCATTTGAGGGCCCCTTTTCTCTGGAGGATTCATTGCAGCCTTGTGTGATCTCTTCCTTCAACTAAATGTCAGCCGTCAAACCAGCGTAAATAGGCCATGCATCACAACAACACCAACGAGAGCAAAGAGTTGATCCAAAACTGTTTGGACAGTGATATTTATAACAATAAATCAATTGGAGAAGCAGTTGATTTACTAATAAGATCACAAAACAGCGTAACGATATATTTGGTGACCATCCATCTATTTACTGAATTACAGAAACACACATGTGCCTCTGCCTCGCCTTGTTCTCCAGCTCTCCCTTGGGATTACAAGACATTTGGGTATGGTACAGATACTGCAGATATCCACATACTGATCTCAACTATATCCCCACCCTGGAGAGCCAAGTTATGAGTGAGAATCAACTCTTAGGGTACCAGGACAGGTGCATACATTCAAATCTGTGGATTTTAAGTATAATAGGTTACAATGATTGCCTTCATTTATCTCTTATCGACAGGAAAAATGGGAAAAAAGTACCTTGATGGGCATACAGATGTTTCAGAATAATCCACCTGTGGTGACAGATACAGAGATTTGTTCAAGTCATAAATGTGGGATGCTAAACATGATTCCGATCCTGTTTTTACATGTAACATACTGCTCATTATAATGAGAAGGAGCTGTGCTGTAGCACTTTTCATTAGCACCACCACCATCTATTACCAAATCAAAATGATGATCATGACACTTTCATTTGCTTGGGTCAAGACTGAGATCCCTTTGATGTGCATCTGTGAATGACTCACAGCAAAGTGATGAGAGAAAATGGAACAGCATAAATTATATTTTGTAGGAGTCCGGTTTTGCATGAGACGCGCCACCTGTGCGTGTCTGTGAAATATAACAAGTTAGATGACGAAGTGATGTTTCTCAGTGGAGAGCGTCCTGATAAATCATTGGTCGTACAGCTGAAAAAAGGGAAAAGTTTAGCAGCGGTGGACGTAAATACAATGTGTAAATCTTCACAGTACAGAAGAGGAGTGGAATTTGTACCCAGCCAGACCACATTGTGATCGGATCTCAGTTCCAAGTGGCCAGATGTGAATCTAACAGATACATCTGGAACATTTGTGAGAAAAAAATCCACTCAGAGGTGCAAAATATCAACCCGTCTGCATCTGTAATCTAAATGTCTTACATAAAGAGATGTTTATGTTACAGTTGTTTGTGCCAATTTAACCGCATGTGAAAGAGCAAATAAACAGCATACAGATGTGTTCCGACCGTAAAGAAGCAGTAGGTGTGCAGTGATTTTCCATAGCAGGGAAACACTGACCTCTATTGAATGGAATCAAGTGGGATTAACCCTGTAAATCATTATGATGTAGCAGTGAGTCACATGTTTAACAAGCCCACAAAGTCTCACCGGGGCAGATTCTCCAACATTTCTCAAACATCATTACAGTACAATTAGCAGTTCCATGTCCCTCTGTAATTGCCTCATGTATCTCAATATTAAAAGTCTGACATGGTACAGAGCTCTGAGTCAGAATATTGATTCTGAATTAGCACTCCTCCTTTTAATCCACAGATTATGTGTGCCTTAAGATCCCTGCAGTAGATCTAATACCAAGATGAGCAGCCTGTCAGTCTGCAGGCACTCAGCGTGTTCCTGTTACACATACATTCTCCTGTTTGTCACTGATGAAGCGGAGGTGAAGCCTCGGCCTACTCAGTGTAACTAATTACCCACGAGTGGCCGTGCAACTGTCGGAAACAAAGCATCAGCAAACACCAAACAAACACAGTGAGTCACCGCATGCATTGTACTGAGAGAGAGAACGGCTACATCACTGCAGGCAGAGAAAAGACGGGATGGATCTCACAGTCGGCATTTTTACATTTGAGGAGTTTGTTTTCAGAAGTCCCTGAGGTGGATGGCACACAAAGAAATTCCCTGTTAGAGTGAATAAACAAGCACTAATCGTCCAACGGGTGAGAGTTTTAAGCAGAAAGCACAGGAAAATCACACATTAATGGCAAAAAACAGAAGCCTTAAAGAAGCCTGAAAGCCTTATTTTGGATTATTCTTTACATTTTGGGGTGGGCAACTGGTCAATCTGAACATAAGGGGCTTTTTTAGAAGGAGACGGTACCGAAAATGGCTCACAACAGAGCTGCTATGATTTGAAAATAGACCCATAAATCAAAGTGACAACATGGGAACCTGTGTGCCATTTTAAGGAGGCCGGACGATACGATACAGCCCGACAGCACATTAACATTTCCTTCAACAACTATTCGGGATGTGATGACGAAGATAGCGTACGTGCAAAGAAGATTTTGGTCGATGTAAAATTGACGACGTGAGAATTTTGTCCTTTTTGCCTGTAGGAGTTTTTTTCCTTGAACAGCGCGTGTTGAACAGTGAAAGTGTCCTGTCTTGCACATCCATTGTTTGGACATCAGCTGGTCAGAACACTGGCAGGGAACACTTTAAAGCGTCTCAGACATGGAATGCTGCCCCGCAGTTTCCTCCCAGATCCCTTTATAAAATAAACATTTACACAGCAAAGCTTTCTACATCAGCACTTACATTTTAAGACGGTCCCTTAAGCCTCCGGTAGGCCCTCACTAATTCTTTTCCCTACCCAAACCACAACATATTGACAGTCTGGTCAGTCTCCTTCCAGACTATATTAGTCACACAGCATTGCACCCTGCTAACCCCTCCTTTCCTGTGTTTATTTCACAAATGTGGATGACTGGGAGTAAATTTTGCCAAACGCTCCACTTCCCACTTTGCTTGCCAGCGATTTTTCACTGGCCAGGACTACAGTCTCTAAAGAAGGTGTTTTTGTTGCAAACCACTGGGCTCTATAGGACTTTTTCAAAACAGCTCGGCTATTAACACCTAACACACCGCTACCGCTGTCGCTGCCAAGGACTCCACACCAGAGCACGTCCAGACCGGCCCACAATTAGCCGACAGCAATTAATGTACATGGCAGTCTGAGAGACATACGAAACAATGATTTCATGGCTCCATGTGAAATATTTCTGCAGTTATTATTTTCCGTCCTGAAGCACAATAACCACTAACTACTGGAATTCAACCATACAATCCAAAATGTATTATTCTCCAGCTTCACATAAAGGAAATGATTTTGAAGGAATGCAATGAATAGGGAAAAACACAAAGATAAAAGTAGTGTTTAAAAGTTACTTATGCATGTTTTTACTTCAAGTGTTTTGATAAATACTTGGAACAAATAATAGTGCTGTAAGAATCAATTACAATCATAAACACATGCAGTAGGGTGGCAATAAACGCATAAATCTGAGTTTTTGGAAGAAATTGTAGCACTTACTGATGCCATAGAGTCAGGGACAGACGCTATGGACAAATATCATTGTTATTCAAATCTGTAATATTTGGAACGAGTCCGTTTGCTAGTGATTATCGAGGCCAATACATATTTGATAACAAGGAAGGGATAAAGTGTTGGACAACAAATAAACAAAGAGTTTCAGCCATTTGGCACCGAAAATCCTCTCGGAAATATGAACAGGCCTGTTTGTGGGTTTTCTGTGGTCGTCCAGTGCATCCCTGAAGACTGCAAGGCAAGGCATTCCTGTCTGCATCTCAAAGAGAAAAACACTGTGTGTGTGTGTGTGTGTGTGTGTGTGTGTGTTTATCATGTATAATACAACACACACTATATACGCTCTGAATGCAGAATAATGGATTCCACAGGGATTACACTGTGTGCATTACAGAGTGAGCCTGTCCCCACCTTGTTTCACACACACACACACACACACACACACACAGACGGATGCGTCTCCTCAAAGGCTTCAGCCATCATCATCATTGTTTGAATCTAACTCCACGCTACCATGGTAACCATAGCAGGGAGAGGGGTGGGATACGACCGGGAGATAGTGGAGGATACAGATGTGATACAAAATCACGTTAACAGTAGCTTGACCGTGGGAGGTATTCTGGTCTTATTTAGATTAAAAATGAATAAAAATCAAAACACCCACATTCCTTTGTGGTTTTAGTGATGTTGGCTGAGGCTGAGGTTGGGTAAATATACATAAAAAGACAATGGCAGCAGGTACAGGGAGCAAACTGTGGATGCACAAGTCTCATCTCTACGGTTTAAAAAAAGAAACCATGTCAGTCAGGAGGAGGCATCGAGGTACCTAAAGATAGTGACCGTCATCCAACAGGTGCTGTTCCAAAATCCTGCTCCCCGGCAGATCACATGAAAGTGTGTCACACAGATACTCCGCATTTAGACCATTGTGTCTCTTTAAGTCCTCCTTTGTCCTTTGCGCTTTGTGCCCACCAGCCATCATTATAACTGTCACCCAGTGTAAAGCTGTGTTAAACGTCACATACCCGACCGTAAAAGAGTACATTTAAAAAAAAAAAAGGCTTTAATCCAGCAAATCATAACGTAAACGCCGCCAACAGAGCAGCGCCGTTTCTGCACTGATCCATTAAACTGCGTACGGTGATTACTGCCCTCGTGCATGTGCGGAGCAGCTTGTCTGCAATTTTGCAGCTCCACCACCTGAGTGTTTGCGTGCTTAGATTGGTGCCAGCGTGTTCGGAGTTGCCTCATAGTTGACATCATGTCTCTAGACAAAGCGATTTAGAGTTTCGGTTCCACGTTATTGTTACGACTTCACGAGGTTCTTTGAAGTAAAAACTGACAATTAAAGTGCAGCTCCATCAAAAGGACTGCGTTTGGAATAAAGTGGCGTTTGGAAAGTGGGGGTTTGTGATTACTCGGAGCCTTTGATTCAGGGGAAAAACTCTCTGGGAGGGTGCAGATGTTAGATGAAAGACAAATGACTTTGGTAAAAGCTGATATATTTAAGATTCACTTTGAGCGTAATGAGCGCTCCATCAGGGCACGCATACTAATGCTCAAACAGGCAAGGACACGTAATTGGAAAGTGAAATGGAAGAAACCAGACAATAATCTCTCTTTATTCAGCGACAAACACACAAATTGCAGCTCAGCCGCTCTGTTTTCCCTCAGCCTCGTCCTTGGCGTCCTCCTCTGTTTCCACATGAGAGGATTGAAAGCCCTGCTGCTTGTCTTTCCTCGCACCCTTCACAAAGCAGCCGCACAGGAAAGGAAAGGGACAAAGTGCCTTAGAGGGGTATCGATTTGGTATTAGCCCCATAAGTCTGACATCCGTACGAGCTGCAGGCTCAGATTTCACCGCCAGGGGTTATTATCTACATAACCCAACACACAGCGCGCACACACACTCTTCCTGCCTTCTAATTGCGGCTCACACAAGTGTAGTTGGGAAGCAAACAGATGGACGGCTCACGTTGTGAATAGGAGAATATTTCACCTTGACACACTGGGAGCCTCGGTGCTCGGTGCTCAGGCTTCTTTCATGGCCTTCGGGGGTGGAGTGAATACACACACACATGCACAAACACAGGCTTATATGTGTTTGGACATACGGCATATTAACGCATGAACATACAAAACATACATCTTCTCCAAAAGAGTTCCACGAAGATGTTTTGCAAAAGCCACCACAGCGATCAACAACATCTGTGCCTTGGGGATGCACTTCACCACCAGCAGCTAAATGAACAAATGAGTGAGTAAGACAGTCAGCGTCTAATTTACAACATCCACAACATCCATCAATTTGAGTCATCATGTCATTATCCAGATGCTGGTTCCCATGGGTCACATTTCCTGTATTCTTTCGTTCGTGGCTCTGATGCTGAAAGCCCTTTGTTGCTGCCTTCGCACACACACAGGAACACACTTCAGCAAGCGTTTATGTGTCGTAAACCACCCCTCTTCCCACATTCAGTCAGAGCAGACAGTGAGAAGGGGAGAAGTCTTTATTTTCACAAGGTCAACAACTGCTCGCCATAAAGCGTCGACGTGATAGCCGAGGATGTGTCTGCATGACGATCACACACTTGGAGGATTTAAAAAAAAAATGAATACAATTTTGACTCATAGAGTGGATTTCATGTTTTTGCAATACAAAACTAGAAAATTCCAAGCACGCCTCCACCGAAGGAGAAGGACGCCATGACAATAAACACGGTACACATCCCTGATGATGGGTAAGAAACATCTGTATGCAACTAAATTAGCATCAAGAACGATTGAACAGCGATGGCGACGTAACATTGGTGTATTGATTTGAAGAGAACTCCCTAGCCTGCAATGTTGAGAAATCATTTTGAGAATTCCTGGATCCACCCCAGGATCCAGATCCACAACATAATCATAAATTAATGGGTTTGCCTCTCTCGTCCGTGCCACACCCCTCCACCGAGTTCAAAATCAGGTCAGGAGTTTTTGCATAATCACGCCGACAAACAACGCGACAGATGCGAGTGTAACGATAACCTCCTCGGAGCGGGTAATAACACCCCCTCGCTGTTATTACTATCTGTTTCCATGGGCTCATTGTGGTTAGTATGAGCTCCGTGTAGTCTGGTGAAGAGGATTTCAACGTCTAATGTTTCTTGTAAAGCCTGAGATTCTCAAGAGGAACATAAGAGGAATAAATGGCTGACATGTTTGTCCACTTGTAGCCTTCCGTCCGGTTCGATTGCCGGCCAAATGAAACAAGGTTCGCTGTTTTCGCAATCATTTTTCACTCTTCCCTCATCTCCTGACCGAACACCGCCTCCATCAATTCACATCATTAGATTACAGCTGTCTTGCCAGTGGTTTCGCTCAACATCCAGGAAGACATTTGCACAGTGTCTCATAAGTGGGAGTGGGGGTATGGGGCTTCGTCTCCCCGTCCAAGATGAATAACCATCGTTCACTTCCCCACGCAGATCATGACTCAGTAGGAAATTCAGACTTTGCAGGACCGGTTTTCTGATGCGTTGCATCGTGCGCTGATGGAGAAGGGAACAGTTAAGCGTTATGCTGCAGTCCTGGACCGGAAATGAAACATTTAACATCCACAATTTTCACATTTTCACAGCGGCACAAGTTTCCAATCGGGGCAGGAGGCAATTCCACTGTGAGGGAGAGCCCGAGGCTTCAGGACATTAGACTTCTGTCTGCTCTCCCACTCACTCTTTCCATCGTGTAATACACCTTGAGACAGGGTGCCTATTCATACAACACACCCCATCAGGAGATACACACTTTATGACCACTTAAACACCCATATACTATTAACTGCATCCAGACTCCCCAACATGCTTAACGATTTAGCTTAACAGAGTGAAGGAATTTGATTTAAAACAAACTATTTGGAGTTTTTTTTACCTCTACAAATCATTTTTTGTGTTGGTTTTGAGTTTAGTTTTACATTTTTAGATCGATTTGACACATTTTGGTTTAGAGTAACCCACATCTGAAAAGACTTTTAGCTTCAACATCACTGAAGAAAAAACTGAAAAAATGACTTTCAGCAGGTGCTGCACGCACACACACACACACACACACACACACACACACACTTCATGAATTCACTACACGATGTGACGTTTGAAACCACAGATATTTGATTTGTCATGAAGTACGTTTTGACAGCAGTATTCCTCTCTCTCTCTCTCTCTCTCTCTCGCCCTCTGTCTCTCTCTCTCCGTCCTTTACACAAGCTCACGCTGACAGCAGTTACTGTGCAGACATAAGTGGAAAATGGCCTTCATGCTCCTCTGTGCCTCGGGTCGGGGGAGGCAGTCGAAGGGGGGAGGCCCCCTCAAGATGTCTGACATGTTTCTGCAGGACCGCAGGCCACTGGCTGGCGTGGAGCACAGGCTTGCGGTGGGCTGTTTGTCTGCGTGATGCTGGCATGGCCTCCCTTTCCCCTGCATCTGGTCCCCATTAGCGGAGCCGAGAGTATAAAGCAGGGAGCTGACAGGGGCTGGGAGCACTACGGCTCCTGCCTGGATCATGGGGTTTACTGTCTGGCTGTGCGTGCTGGGCCTACTGTCACACGCCCTCCACTGCTCAGGTCAAAAGGACCTCAGTGTTGGCGGACAGGCCGGGGACACGCAGGTAAGACGAGCTTTTTGACGGCCGTCTGATGATGGTCTGATTTTCACGATGCAGCAATGTTTCGTCTGTGTTATCCTGATGCTACAAGAGCTGTCGAATTCTTCTCGTTCGGAGTAGTTTCGAGTAAAAGCATGTGTAATATTATAACTTTGACTGACATTTCTGGAAAGTTGAAAGTCTTCTTTGATTCAAAGAGGATTTTTTTATTTCAAATCGACATGCAAGTACAAAAAAAAATGCAGAATTTTTTATTTTGGTTGAAACAGTTGATTAAAGTAAATTAAAATCATTCCACTCTTACACCAATCTGAATGAGTCACTTCGTCCATATAAACATGAGACGCCCTGCTCTTAATATTTGATGCGTTCAGGCTCCTGTGGCACTCTGCGATGTGTGTTTATTCAGTCGCTCCAGGCAGAGGAAATCACTCACTCACCGGAATGTAAATGTTCTCTGACTCCTGTGACAGAGGTGCCATGACGATAACAGTGGTCAAGTGTATTTCAGGCAGTCGGGAGACGTGTACACTCTAACTTTGACCGACCCTAGAGATCTGTGAAACAACAGAGTCTCATTGTAATGGCTTTTGCAGCCATAATGCCACCCTACTAAAAATACAGCCTCGGTGGAACAAAATGCTTCAGGCTGCTTTTTTGGCTCTTCATGTGGTCACCAGCTGTTATACTTTCAAACTTGCGGTGGACATTCTTCTGTGAACTGTCCTCGTGTCCTGGCCAAGGTAATCACGCTCGTCCGGACAACGGATTCAGCAGCAGCAGGGGGAGAGCGGAGGAGATTCACCCGCACATCAAAGGGCTTTATTTGGGAACTCTGCCCCTTCTGATGCCGCTTTGTGTCCTGCAATTATTTGTAATTTAATGACATTACGCCAAATTATAAGCTTCAGGCGTGGTGGAAAACCGATGCTGATCCACTCTGAATTTGCTGCTTTTGGTTGAGTTTACTTTGTGAGCCTTTCCCAATGCGAAGGTTCAGCCATTGTATAATAAAGCAGAAAACATTAAATTGGTAATTTATGGGGCACGTTATGCCTACAACAGCACAAAACAAAATGGACTGTGGCAGGGGTTGATGTGGGCTGAATTCTAAATGTCCTCCACACACTCACACACACACACACACACACACACACACACACACATTTTGGCAAACAGTACAGCAGTCATTGTGACATTTTGGGAGAGCACAGTGCGGTCTTATCTGAGTGAAACATTGATTTTTATTTCACACACACACACGCTCACTCGCACTCACTCACACGCCGGGTGAAAACTAAGAGGAATTCATAAACACTGGAAGGAACCTTGTCCAATCTCTCTGACCGCAAAGCACTCGGGCAAAGTGGAGGTCAGCTTTCAGATTATTACATCAGATTGGATCTACTTTACTGACCTCGCGCTGGGAAATTCTTTGGACTGTAAGTAACGCAGCAAACAATGTGGCAGGATGAGAATATTGTTTTTTGTATTATTGGAATCGTAATTCAAGATGATGTTTTGAAAGGGCCATTTGGCACTTTCAGTACGATTTCTGACCTCCTCCTCCTCCTCCTCCTCTTCTCAGTATGATGATCTGCCCTCAGATGGTACTGCCAGGGATCAAACGTTGGTATGTACCACCACCACCTACACTTATTCTACATAAGTTATACCTCAGGCTTTCTCCTCCACTGTGAGAGGAGGAGGAGGAGGAGGAGGATGGCCTCTCAGAGGGGGTCTGAGCCATGGATTACAAATGAATTTGTCATCGGAACACAGCGGTAGACAGAGGACGTATGGAGGCAAACAAAAGAGGAACAACACACCGTAATCCATGTTAATTGAACTACTAGATGATCAAATTGGTACAAACGATGACACGGTGCAGTAAGAGACATAACACGACACACCATCACACACAGATGAGCTGTGTGTGATGTGTGTGTATTCCTGGGTATCAAAAGCAAGAAAAACTGCGCATTTATCCTCCTTATCCAAATGGCACATCAGTCACGCCAATGTCAAACAGATTCCATGAAACACTTCAGAGAAATCTAGGTCAACAGCAATCACAGCAAGCACTCGAAATGACATCACAAATGATGTCATTGTGTCATGACGGTTTCTTCAACGATGTACCGCTAAAAACCAAAGGCCTGCGGCATCAATGAGAGACAGGAAATGGAGCAAGAATCATTGAGCCATTTCCTGCTTAATGCTGATGTTTGCCACTGTAAGAGAGGAGACGAGAGCAGAACAGGAAGAGGAAACAAAGGAAACGCAGACATGCAGTTGTTGTTTCTGTGCCGCAGATGCAGTTCAGAGAGAGGAGACAGCTGGAACGGAGGGGTCCCACCCACCTGAGACACCTCGGCCTGCCTGGGGCCATCTCTGTCAAAGGCTTCCCTAACACCCTCATCCAGGTAATACACCGAGCCAGACACACACCGGGGGAGTCAGTGTGACAGGGGGAGGTGTGTGATGACTTCCAGAGGTCACAGTCCAACTTGGGTTTGAGTCGTGTTTGCATGCTTATAAAACTGATAAAGGTTATTGATAATTGTACGCCATGTGAGTACGATCAATGGATGATTACTCCATGTACTGTACTGGGAGAGAGACGGGGAGAGCGAGAGAGAGAGAGAGAGAGAGAGAGAGAGACGATGTAATGGCCAATATTATAGTCTGAGCATATAATGGATGAAAACTGATGATAGGAGAATAAACCGCTAACACGCCATGATTTCAGTGAATCCTCATGTCGTAGTTTTTGTCACTGTCCTGCGCTACGGTGTGTCCATGTGTGTGTATCTGTGTCTTTTTGCAGGCGGACAGGGCTAGAAGACACTTGGCTCAAACTGCAAATAAGAAAAAGAACAGGCGTAAATCCCGCGTTGGCTCCTTCTCCCTCCTTAGCAACAACAAGCCATCCACCCCCCTACAGGTGAGTCTCCATGGCAACCCCACAGCAAAGGAGCAGCTGGGGCAAAGGGGCCAGATGCGCAGGCAGAGTTATAAGGCCACTTCACTGGGTTTTATTTGATCGGTTCGGTTCATTTACTGGTACGCTGATCATACACGGAGCCCTGTCCCTCAGTCCAGGCTTTTAGCAGGGGGAAATGTTAGTCATCGCCTCCGTCAGCCCACGCCCCAGGAGGCCATATAATAACCCGCGCTGTATGGTTTGTGACAAAAACAAGTTAACGGCCACACACGGTAAATGTCAAGGTTATTATTCTGTGGACTCGCACTTTGATGTGCGGGCTTTGGATTTCAGGTAACCAGAGCACGGAGACAGGTGAAGAATGAGCCGGCGAGAGGGAAGGGGAAGACAAATCGTTCTGGATCTCTGTCCATCCTGGTGAGTCACTGTAGCTTTGATTAGCATCCATCCAAATGTTATAAACTCAAACACTGATTATTCCTCAATTCTGTTTTTTTATTTCCCCGCAGTCGGAACCATCGAACGACGGTCAGAACGACAGGCCCAAACGGAGCGTACAGAAGAGGAGCGCGGCGTAACATCCTGTCTCACGCTGTCAAGGCCAAAAAAACACCAAAAATATGTAAACAAACTGATGATTGGTGTGATGATCTCACATACGGAAGTTGGTTTTAGAAAACCTGAGGTGTGCGTTCACCGTTACTGTAAGCTAGCATTCACCGGCCCGTTTGAATACTTTTTATACACTATTTTAAGTTTCTAATATATACCTGCATGTTATGAAAACACGTCGCAAAAGATTTTCTTATTCATTTTCCCGCTGACTGAGTTGTTTTTAATGTATTTCACCACAGATTCCATATATAAAAAAAACCAAACACTGATTATATTTTTGCAGATATATTTCTTTTATAACGTGTTTTTGTATCAGATTTCAATAAAGATTGGGTAGAGATGGGTGTTGGGTGCATTTTATGCTCCTCTGGCTGGGTAAAATTGGATAATGGTGTTTGCACCCGGAGCTCCATTAACAAATTGTGTGGCAGCTTCTGCAGTAGCTCAATCTTTCCTTCTGTGCTTCCCAGAATAACACATTATTTTTCCCACGTAAAGCTGCCAGCGACTAATTCATAAAATTGAGCAGCACGCACCCAAGGCCCCAATTACAGAAGGCAAGTGTTACAGGTATGGTGGATTCCCAGGGACTAGTTGGCAGCATAAAACCAACAGGAACCTCTTTTGCTATGGAGCGCCACTAATCCTTTTGCAGCCAAGGGCAAATAAGCGATGCAATAGGGGACAGAATCAAATTATAGCCCTGACCATCTGGTGCAGGAGTCAAACTTTGACTGTTTAAATTGTTTGGTCATTTTGGATTAATTTGATCTGGAAAGTCTGGACCAGAAGGGTTTTTTTGAGTGTTTCTGCAGGGAACTGACGTCAACATCTGCACAACACGGGTACCATCTATGTACAGTGTTTAAACAGACTGAAAGATGGATGAAATTAAACCAATCAGTTGTGATAGATCTGTTTCCTGCAAAAGGCTCGGGGCAATACTGCTAAGTAGTGATGCGTGGCTGCTGACATAAGACGGCCGTGGCACTGAGATTCTAAAATCTAAAATTGTCCTGTCGAGCCCGCCTACAGCGAAGCCACCAGAAAATCCAGAGTGTGAGGCAATCTGATGAGGAAAATGAGCCTGGGTGAAAGTGCAAGGCAATCTCAGTGAAAGAGGATGACTCATCCTCTGCTCATTTAACCATCAAAGCCTTCAGCTCATGATGTATGAGCGCCATGCTTGCAGTGTTTGGCTTTTTCTTACGGGTTTACAGGCACAAAAACACGACAACATATTATTTATAACCACTTGGCATTTTCCCTGAAGCATGTCATCGCTCAACATGCTTCAGCAGCTCCATCGGGGGGGAGAATACAGAGTCCTGAGCTGGTGGCCACGTACTCGCCGCATGACCCGATGAAGATGCTCTGTTTCCTGATGTTTTCCTGGCGACTTCACCCCAGGATGTTTTTTCTCTGGCGGAGATTTCCCTGAAACAGTGACGCTATGATCAGGTCTGAGATCTCATTATATCTATTTAGGAACACTGAGCACAGCACACTCATCTGTCACACACACACACGCACACACACACACTGCTTTGACAGCTGCCAGCAGGCTATCACCGACTGGCTGTCCCCCTTTAGCTAATGCATCCTGGGAAACTCCGGGCTGATATGATGGAACGACGCCAAGATGCCCATGTGTCTATCAGCGACAGCACAGACTACAAGAGCTGCAAAGCAGAGGGAGTATGGATTCAATATTTATTGACAAATTCATATTTCTCTGGAGAGAATCTACTCGATTAGGAAACAGGGAAATGGAAGGGAAGGCATCAACTTTGCCCATGTAGGTGATGTTTTCATTATACACACTGGGAGACGAACAAAAACACACAAAAAAATAGCCGTACTCATTTAATGCACCCCGCAAAGTTCAAGCTTTAAATCTTCTTTAAATAAAGTTTCACTTGAGTGATTCCTTGTGGGAGATATGGTCAATATTTATCTTGGGTGACGATTATAATTTTGTTAATCTGAAGATGATCACATGGTATGAACGCCACTGAGAAGGTGTGAAATACTTTTACTCAAGTACAATTATCAAGGTTCAAAAATTACTTTTGCTACTACAGCAGAATAACATCAAAAGCTAAATGACGTTTACTCAAGTACAGTATATGTATATGTATCAGGTATATATTATCTCTACTTTTATTCGTTTAGATGCTGTATCCATCACTGCAAAAATGTTCAAAAACAAATGTGAACATGTGTCACAGTGTGTGGTCATGACAAATAGAGCGCTTACAGTCATTGCGGTCATATAATAGCATGTGGCCTTGTTCCTACTGTGCTTTGGGTTCATCCTCATCCTCTTTAGAACAAAGCAAAATCTAATCACCACCAGCTACGTGATTTGGATGCCCTTGACCTATATGATTATGGTAGGAAATGACGTCTACTGTCCCCCTTTTTAGATTTTTCCATAAATGCTCGATCTGGTTTGCATGCATTACTGGAAACCGCCGTGTAACCATTGATGTCTCGTTGACAAAGGCGACTCATCCCCAGAAGACGGCGCTCCCAGGAGGAGGAAAACATGTAATCAGGGACGGAGATAGTTACAAAGTATCGCTGTGGTAGTAACAGCCTAAAAATCATCAAGTATCAAAAGACTTCACGCTGTTTCCTTTCCTTTCTCTTCCTACTGACCCCAGATCTTCATCTCCTGACATTTTCTTTTATCAGATCCGATCCAGAGCATTGTCTATTCCGGCCCTCACCTCTTTTCATTCCCCTCTGGCCTCGCATCACCTCCGCCGAACAGCCTCCCCGCCTCCCCGCCTCCACTATCCAAACTTCATCCAAAATACTGTCAGAACGGGGCAGGCAAGTCACACGACTCGGACGCTAACAGGTAGAAAGAGAGAGAGAGAGAAAGAGAGAGAGAGAGAGAGGGAACAGGGTAGAAGATATGTGCGTGATATACTGTATATAATGCCGCTGTAACCATGTTGTGGTGTCAGCTCAATAAATCAACTTGCTGACCTTTCAGCATGCATGGCAGAGAGTGGGGAGCAGGGTGGGGGGAGGGGGGGATTATGGTGAAATTCATTGACTTTTCTTGACAGGCTCTTAGTATTAAAACAAAGCCTTGGTCTTCACCAGTCTGCCACCACCGAAACTACAATCGACAAGTCAGCTGTCACGTCAGTATTGGTCACATGTGTGCATATTGATGCTGCAGTCAGGTATTAAGAGGGCATTGATGGTGGTTTTTCAAAGACTTGGGCCTGGTTAGCCGGTCGCAAATGAAAAAGAAGAAGAGATGATCATCCTCTGATACACAATCAGACAATGCAGCAATAAACAACAACAACAAACGACTTCTCCGGCCATTTTCGGGCTCATGCTTGTGTGATGTAAAGCAGAGAGATGAGCAACGCTAAAAGAAAATGCAACATTTTGTCAATTCCATTTCTGGGCAATTCATCTTCGTAGCTGCGTTTGAAGATGATGGATGCCTGCTGAGTCATTGCTACGAGCAAATCTCTGCCCCGCTCAGTACATTAGAGCAGAAATATTGCTGAGTTTGACCCGCTGCACATTAAAAGGGTCCACAGAAAGCTGATTTATGAAGACGGGAATCCTCTCAGACTGCGTGAATCAATTTCATAACTATAGATTAGAATAGGATAGCAGAGAGAACTGATGATGAGTTGAGAGAGGCACTGAAATTATATCTCAGGGAGTCAAACCACGGCAAACCTTCATATATGACGGCTGATAGGTCTGAAGGAGAGGAAGCCGGGTATCCACCAGAATCCATCAGGACTGAGCACAGAAGAAGAACGATTACCTGTAAGAAATGAACAAAGATATACACACAGACACACAGGAGATGGAGGGATGAAAGGATGGAGAGACAGTTCTCTCCAGGCCGGGTCAGGGGCGATTGATTGTGAGTTTTGGTCCTCTCTTTCGGCCCTACTTGTTGTTATGACACAAAGGTCGTGGGGAGCTGAGAAGTGAACAGTGCTGTCATCCAGAGAGGAGCTGAGAGGGCAGCACGAGGAGTCAGGCGGGCAGGAGAGGAATTTCAATCAGAGAGGGGAATTGACCACGATAAAAACTTCCAACGGTGCGAGTGGACCACGGCTGTGACTCCTCAGACCTGAGGCAACAGTGGGTGGTGATGGACCGGAGGCTGGAAAAGGTCATGTAAGCTGAGGTTGGGCAAAAATGTTGGCTGGCTGCAGAGAGCTTCCTGCCTGCCTGCAGCAGCAGCCACCACCTCATTGACTTTGTTTGTGAAAATTGCAAAGGCCTTTTACGAGCGCAACTATATAAGGGTGGGAAGAAATGTGACATTTGTAGATTCCACTCCTAAAGGACAATAAACCATTATAGACAGAATAAATATGCATAAATAACATTTCATTTTATTGCCACTAAGTCTGAAAGAGCAACCTTTAAACAGAGAAAGCCTTTGTGGTTTATGACACAAACACAACCTGCCTTCTTTTTCCAAGTCATTCTGGAGGCCCCATTTCCAGTCTCAGTCTACCTCCATATATCCTTTTCCTCCCTATCCCTCCCTTATCTCTCAAAGACTTTGCACTGTGTGTGTGTGTGTGTGTGTGTGTAAATGTGTCACCCAGCATCACTAATAAGAACCAAAATAAAAAGTTTTTGTTGCGCATGAACATGAGTTGTCGTGAAGTTAATACACAGTCTAGTTTTACCCTGAACCATCCTCACTGCAGGCACTTAAACACATTTCTTCTTTTCTTTTATTACCATTTTCCCTTCCCTGCTATGTTTCCTTGGAGGCGCAATTACTCATTGGTGATATCCAAACGTTAATAGTCCTCAAACGCCCTCAAGTGGTCAAATCCTGAATTACAACAGCAGGTGGGTAGTTTGTAATAGATAAGATACTTTATTAATCCCGAAGGAAATCAAAGACATCCTGAAGCTAATAACAACAAAATACCAATAACGATAAAAGAATGATAAAAGAAAAATAGAATGTACTGTATATAATGGAACAGTAAATGTCCTATGCAATTCTTTCTTCCCACACGCGGCTCCTAAATTGTCTTGATTATCTTTGGAAGCTTAGTTTCACCATAATTTATAATAAAATCCAGTGTTCTTCAAGATGGACTAAATGTGACGAATACATAACAGCGTTTTAATTACAGGAAACGCTCAAAGAGACGAGAGTTGTAGGACAGATGTTCATTTGAGTTTATCTGATCTCTCCCTGGTCCGGAGGTCTGGGGGGTCTGGGGGGTCTGGCGGTGGAGGAGCTTTTGGATGAATTTTCTCTCGGGTTCTTGGCTCCGCACTCTTGCTTGCGGCGTGCGTCGTCCTGTGAGGCGTTGAGCCGTTTCGTCTTCTCTCCGTCCAATTTCAGCATGGTGGTCCTCCTCACGACGTCCAGGTACCTGTCGTTCACTCGATCCAGCGCGACTCCGTAGGTGATGCACTGAGTCTTGAGTCTTTTCATCATCCGGACGAGCTTGTTGCTCTTGTCGTTGGCGTGAAGACGCTGCAGCTTGTGGTGGTCTCTGGATCTCTGGACCTTCAGCAGTGCGTCTGACAGGTTGGACAGTGCCACTTTGTACTCGTCCCTCTCCAGCTGCGCGCACTTCAGGGCGGTTTCCAGACGTTGGTTTTCGGCGTACACAGTCGGAACCAAAGAGACCGGTTCAGTGTCCACCAGCCCTTTCTCTAACATCTCGTACCACTCAGTCTGAAAACAATCCAGCGTGTCCCTCATCCCCAGCTGGAGGAGATAGTTGCGTATAAAGTCGTCCACAGATTCCGGAAGTTCCGTGCTGGAGACAGTGCTGGGTCCCGGGGCAGCAGTGGTCTGTACCCGGTCTTGGATCGCTTTCACTGTGGCCTCAAAGTCTTCCTCTCCATCTGTCAGACTCCAATCATCCTCCACAGAGACTTCCTCATATTGAAAGTCATCGTCGCTGTCGTCCTGGGCCACCAGAAGTGCTTTTGGGTCTTGATTTTGGGGATATGCGTTCATTGTTTCTACTGTATGAGCGACAGACAAAGTTTGGTGTTGCTACTAGCGACGGCGGCTGGTCAATTATGTTCACGTACCGGTATTCAGTGACGTCACGGTGTGACGTCCCCTTTACAAAGTACAACTGTGAAACGCTCCCTGTGTTACTATGGAAACCTGCTTTTAACAAAGCTTTATTGAACGAGTGAAAAACTGTTTTTGACATTTTTTGTCGGTAAGAAATGGCACGTAAACTGTTAATAAAGTTTTTTAAGTATCAAGCGCCCTCGCGAGATTTCACGCATTCTCGTTGGTCTGTGTATTAACTATGGCGGACTACCGAGAGGCGCCCTTGGCCACCCGGCCAAAAACACTGGACCCAAACGAATATTTCAACCTTTCTCCGGATCAGCGACGAGCCGAAGAGGACCGAGCTGCACTGCGGGCTAATCTGAAGAGGCAGTACCAGTTACAGCTCAACAACCCGCACAGGAAAGAGCTCATAGTAAGCGGACACACGTCAGCTAGCAATGTCACCCCTCAGAATGGATCGGGCTATTTGCTGGAGGGTTCACTGCACCTATTCGGAACCAGGACGGAAAAGAGTCTCGAGTCGCATTAAGTGTAGTTTTAAAGTACTGCACATAATTACATGGATTATGTAGATTAGCATAAGATTAATCGTGCTTTTGTGTCAGTCGATAGCTCGGTGTCCAGGTTTGAAACCGGTGTTGGTTTATTTACGTAGCAGCATTCTGACATGACATAGCTAGGTACGTGCTTACTGAGTGAAGTTTACAATGTTTTCTTTTTAAAAGAGCCACTACAGCTGACCTGCTTCATCTGTGATTAACAAACACACGCACACCTGCATTAGTTCACTGTCACTTCATGGTAATCTCATTGCCAACTAAACATACTGTAGTGTTTAGTGCTGTCCTTCACATAGGATGGATATTGATGTTTGAGAGTAGAATCGCCAAAGTTTCATCTTTTCATGTCTTTACAGGAAGACCCTGCCCTGACTCGCTGGGTGTATGCACGCGCCAACCCCTACCAATACTTCAGGGCCACGAATAAGACTTCTCTGTTGGGTGCCCTGTTTGGAGTTGTGCCTCTCTTCGTCCTCTACTACACCTTCAAGACGGACAGGGTATGAAAAGCAGAATGCTTTGTCTGTCCAGAGATTGATTTAGATTTCTGTGCTTTTTTTAAGTAAACAAGCATACCTTCTGTCGGGGTCGCCGACCGAGTCTCCAGGAGCCATTGTCTTCAATATGCTATATAGTACTGAAGCGTAAACTACTGGTCATGGTATCAGTGATTTGTTTTCAAAGTGATTAGTTTGAAATCTTACACACATGCTCGTATTTTGCTGGATCTTGGGAGTGTGAAGACTCATCAGCTCCTTCCCCGCCGAGAGTTTCAACAAGAATCCATCTATCCAGGCAGGATTCATTGTTGTGCACGTACTACACTCGCAAGGTGCAGCAATGAGCATGTGTGTACATTTCCAAATTATCACTTTTATCTAATTAGCTTGGGTTATAATAAAGATGCAGTTGGGAAAATGACCAAAAGATGAAAAAGGTGATATGACTTTGTTACCACAGCAAGCGTGCTAACCCATTATCTGTTTCCTCTCTGTTTTCAGGATAGGAAGGAGGAGCAGATCAAAGCCGGGACCCATGATCGCAAGCTCTGTTTGGCATCATGAGCTGAGATCTATAAAAACCTGTTTGTCAGTGTGTGTGTAATTATTGTTGACCAAATAAAATTATATTGTAAAAACAAATGATGTTATAATTGCTGAAGTGTGAATGATGTCATGGGAAACACACTATACACATGTTAACAAACTATGACAGGAAAACTTATAAATATTAAAGCTACATTAATATTGAGTCATTGGGTGGAAGGTCTACTCAAAAAAAACATTTTGTTTGTTTGTTTAAATAAATGTTTTAGACAACAGCACCAATTATAAGACTGATCATCCAACCTGCTGAGAACTTACAACATTCTAAACAAAATGAAAGGAACCTTAATTTAATTTGACCTTTAATGTGGCAATCCAGATATTTGTCACAGAAGTTGTAATTTCATATTGTGCAACATCAATCTGACACACAGACATATCTGCATATAGTGAAGACAAACTAATGAAACCTAGTGAAGGAAGAGAAATTTTGCTGTTTTTTTATCACATGGGTATATGATATCTCACCCAAGTTTCACCCGTCTCCCTTTTGATGTACCTTTCTACTGTTTGCTAGGGCTCCACTTGGGATTAAAGTGACTGCGAAGATCTTCCCAGCACTGGTAGTAGCTCTTGTCCAGTCTCTGGCATGTTTCTAGACCCCACTTGGTCACTGCCATACTGAAGGAGGACTCGAACATAAAAGCCTGACAGAGGAAAAAAGACACATTATGGATGTAATAGTTGTGCTTTCTAATGTATCAGATTGTTTTTACGGTGATCTGTTGTGGACTTTCTTCTTTTTACCATGGTTCCTTCAGCCACCCTCTCTGGTTTGAGCTCAGCCGTGCTGTTCTTCTCGAAGCACTCGGTGTCCGGTCCGTGTGGGGTCATGATGCTGTGCAGGCTCCCCCCACCTGGCTGGAAGCCCTCCTCTTTAGCCTCATAGTGGCCTTTGATCAGACCCATGAATTCACTCATGCAGTTCCCTAAAGCCACAAATAGAGGGAACTGTTACACTGTGCTACACACTGCATCTGGCTGCAAGCTGGCTGTGTGTTATGTCCACGAGATGGCCTTACAGGTCTGTGCTGAAACCAGACAAAAGGTACAATGGCGGAGCGTTGGAAACATTCATCATGGTGGGTGGATTTTTATCACTGTCTTTCATATTTGATGGTGAATGGACATATTAATATTCTGATTCCAGCAGAGAGCAAACATGCCCGCACTAGATTGACTCAAATCCTTTGTACTATCTCTCAGATATATGCAAAAAAGTGAAACAAAGAAAAGTTTTGACTTCTGGTGGTCTTACGGTGATAGTACGGAGGACGGAAGGTGCGGTCAGCTACACCCCACCTCGGGGGGAAGATGACAAAGTCGGCTATGGCCACACCCGGTCGTGTGGACTTGGCGGTCAGCACAGTAAAGATGGAGGGATCCTGCAGGCAGGTCATAAATAAAACAATACGCTAATGTGTCTATTTTATGGTTCATAATTGACACTTTAGAGCTCAGCCTCTGTCTATTTATGACTGCTGTGTGTAGATTAGATCATTCTAAGGGTGTGTGTTTACGGTGCCACTCACTGCATGGTCAAAGGCCACACAGTTGATGACCATGAAGTTCTGCAGGTTGTATTTGTACGGTGTGTAGTTCCCATGCCAGGCAACCACATTGAACACCGAAAAATCCTACAGACAGAGAAGAGAACAAAACAAATAAGACGAGCCTACCAGGCTACAAACACAAAGAGCATTAAATTGAGCTTTTCGGTTTGGAAAAGGAACAATGAATAATGTCTTTGTAATCTTAAATTCCCAAAGCGAGTACTCTTTGACATAAAGAGAAAAAAAAAATGTCGATAATGAAAAAGGTAGATTGTGAAAGAGGGTGTGCTTTCTTCTTTCAATCCTCCGTCTCTTTTATTCCCCTCTGTTCTTTGTGATACAAGATTCCAGGTATTATGGGGTAATTGGCTTCACAATCAAACTTTCCCAAACTTTGAG